>ML975342.1:0-108029 GCA_010015605.1 Decorospora gaudefroyi
GCGAAGGAATCTGAGTTGACTGCTGCGAAAGAGGAGGTTAGCAAGGCTTCCGAGACTTCTGCTGCCAAGGTGACTGAGCTTGAGGGTTCGCTTAAGGAGGCACAGGATAGTCTTGCTGCGAAGGAATCTGAGTTGACTGCTGCGAAAGAGGAGGTTAGCAAAGCTGTCGAGTCATCCAAGGGCGATGCCGAAGATCTTCGCAAGACCATCGCTGACCTCGAAGCTTCTCTCAAGGAAGCCAAGGACAACCTATCTTCAAAGGAATCTGAGCTTGAAGCTGCAAAGGGCGACGTCACCAAGGCGACCGAGTCATCGAGTACGAAGATTTCGGAACTCGAGGCCAGCTTGAAGGAAGCCCAGGAGAGCCTTGCCACTCACAAGGCGGAGTTGGATACCGCCAAAGCTGAGGCTACCCAGGCCGTTGAGTCATCCAAGGGCGATGCTGAGGGTCTTCGAAACACCATTAGCGAGCTGGAGGCCTCGTTGAAGGAGGCCAAGGATGGTCTGGCGTCGAAGGAGTCTGAGCTAGAGGCTGCCAAGTCTGCTGCTAGCCAATCCACCGAGTCGTCGAGCTCCAAGATCTCTGAGATGGAGGCCTCTTTGAAGACGGCTCAAGAAAGCCTTGCTGCCAAAGAGTCGGAACTAGAGGCCAAGTCCGCCGAAGCCGGCAAGGTCACGGAGCTCGAACAGGCTCTCGCTACTGCCAAGTCGGATCTCGAGGCCGCCACCGCCGCGAAGGACGATGCTACCAAGGCCTCTGAATCATCGAAAGAGGAGGCTGAGGGTCTCCGAAGCAAGATCAGCGAGCTGGAGACATCCGTCAAGGAGAAGGAAACGGCCTTGGCAGACGCAACCAAGGCGACCGATGCCGCCAAGGGCGATGCTGCTGAGTCTACTGCGAAGATTGCGGAGCTCGAGGCGTCGCTCAAGGAGACTACCAGCAAGCTCGAGGCCAAGGAAGCCGAACAGGCTGAATCTGTCAAGGCTGCCGAGTCTGCAAGCAGCGAGAAGATCAGCGCCTTGGAGAAGGAGCTTGCTGACGCGAAGGCGGAAGCCAGCAAGATCGAGGCTCTGGAGAAGGAGTTGGCCGATGCCAAGTCAGAAGCAGCTAAGGTAGCTGATCTGGAGGCTTCGCTCAAGGAGACCACCAGCAAGCTCGAGGCAAAAGAGGCGGAGCACTCGGAATCACTCCAGGCTGCACAATCATCAAGCGGCGAGAAGGTTGCTTCTTTGGAGAAGGATCTCGCGGCTAAGGATGAAGCCGTCAAGGCTGCTGAGGCCAGCACCGCCGAGGCCCAGGAGAAGCTTACCGCGACCGAGAAGTCGTTCGCCGAGCTCAAGGAATCCAAGGAGACTGTTGAGACAGATCTGGAGAATTCCAAAGCCGATCTAGCCAAAGCTCAAAAGGCACAAGAAGCTTCCAAGGAAGCCGACACCAAGGTCTCATCGCTCGAATCCGAACTCGCTGACCTCAAGACCTCCGTTCAAGCCAAGGATTCTGAACTCGCCTCGCTCCAAGCCAAACTCGACGAGTCCTCCTCGTCATCTTCCGATGCCCAGAAGGAGATCGATGCTGCTAAGTCCGAAGCTGCAGAGTCCAAGAAGTCTCTCGAAGAACTCCAAGCTCAGCTAAAGGAGCACGAGGAGAAGACTTCGTCTCTGCAATCTGACTCCGAAACCATCAAGAAGGAGCGTGATGAGGTCAAGGCTGAGCTTGAGTCTGTCAAGGAGCAGTTGTTGAAGGCCAAGGCAGAGCAGGAAGAGTTGCAGAAGGTCAACACTGAGGCAGTCCCTACGGCTGAAGTCAAGGCGGTAGAAGATGAGGTCAAGGTGGGTGCTCCCGAGGAGACCAAGGAGCCCGAGACGGCAGAGGTGCCGGTTGTAGACGGTGCGGCTGAGGTGGGCGCACCGGAGACAGCTGAGGAGCCAGATTCACCGACCAAGGAGGAGAGCGATGAGAAGGAGGGTGAGGAGGTGAATGGCGAAGCCGAGACGAACGGAAAGAGTGAACCTAGTAGTGGCAAGAACAAGAAGAAGAACAAGAAGAAGGGCAAGAAATAAAGATCCCTAGCTTCCGACGAGGTAGTATGTGCTGGTGGTGGTTGGAACTACGGAGGCCGGGTTTGTGGTAGTGGTAGTGGGGAGTGGCATGGTTGATGAGAGAACGGGGAAACTGGTTTGCATTATACCCTTTTTTGCTGGCACTGGACATACACACACACACACACCTACGAGCCAGTCAGTCAGTAAAGCTGGCAGGGAGGAAAAGGCATTTAAGATTGTCATCGTGCTTTTTTTTTTTTTTTGGGGGGGGGGGGGGGACCTTTTCAGCCTACCCTTGTTTTTCCTTTCTTTTTTTGCTCGCTGCAGTGCTAATGATGGGGATTTTCATGCCTCTGTCTTTTTTCACACGAACATATGAGCGTTATGAGGCATGATGCAGAACCTTTGAGAGCCATGAATGGATGGACGTCTTATTTTATGTAGAATAATGAATCGTTTGATATACATATACACATACATCTATATCTTCTTTTTTTTTCAATATTGGGTGTCTTTGGGATTCGTGGGTGTGGTTTGTGAAGAAGAAGAAGAAGAAGAAGAAGAAGAAGAAGAAATGGTGGCAGACGGCGAAGCTGCAAGAACCCAAGCACCGTATACACACAGCACAGCACATCACAGCAAGCAAAAAGAAAAGGAGAAAAAGAAAAAAACAGGCCAACGAATTTGGCAACATGCATCTCGTATTGTGCTACAGTACCTACCACTACGATGTCCCGTTAGGTACGCACTGCAGCTATAGCTTTCATGATCAGCTAGGCCCACCCTCTCTCTCATCAAAACAGAAAGCCACAAGAAACAACACGCCTCTTGCATTGCGCAATTCTTATTAAAGCATTTCTGTTCCTTTGCAAACATTTTTCCAAGTAGTCTTCATCCACATCAGTAGCATCATCGAACGATTCCGAGAATGCGTCAGCTGAAAGTGAGGCTTCCGGGTCCACGGCCGAAGTATCGTCAAGCGCATCAGCAATAATAGCCGTGGCCGAAGATGCCGCGTCCGTAGATCCAGAAGCCACAACGTCCGTGTCAGAAACTGCGTTCACAGTAGTAACACCCGTCTTTTTCCCTCCCTTATTAAAGTCTCCTATCTCCCCATCCAGAGTAACCCACCCAGCAGCAACATCATACCATGGAACACCATCTTCGCAAACAGCGATACATTCAGGACATGCACAGTCTTTATGTGGGTTGGCAACCCTGTTGACCAGCCCTGTGTAATGGAAACGATTCTACCGCTTGGTCTTGTTCTTCTTCGCAACAACCTTGAAGTTGCTCGAGTCAAGAGGCTGCTGCTGTTGCTGTTGAGCTGTGCTTGCACCGCCCTTCTTGGCAACTTCGGACCAGCCACTGCCTGCCGCCTTGTTCTCGGCGGGCGAAGATGTATTGCGTTCGTCGATGATGCCCTTGTCGGCCAATTTACGGCGGCGGAGGAACTCTTCAGCGAAATGGCGCGAGTCGAGTGTATTGGAGGCAGAGTGCACGGATTCGGTGATGAGCTCGGCATCTGCAGGGAAGCTAAGAAGGGACGAAACGAAATCCTCGGCTGATGGAATGTTAGTGCGACAATACATAAGATCGTAAGAATGAAACATACCATTGATGCTCTTGTTCAAGTCGTGGCGAAGCTCGTTAACGGCCCACTTGCGGAATTCCTCTTCAGCATTGAGCTTGCCGGACTGACCTCCCATTGTAGTGCTGCGGGCGACAGCAGGCTTCTTAGCGAGAGAAGGCACCATAGTGGAGCTAGCTGATCGAATGACAGCAGGCGCAGGAGTAGTACCACCTGGAGTCTTGACCTTCCCACTTGCACCCACTGTAGTCCATGCGCTACTACCCGCAGGCATAGTGGGAATTGTGGGGGTGCTCTTGCCAGCCAAATCCGCATATCGCTTCCCGGCAGCCGGGCTCGGAGCGGCAACACCGAAGGCACTGGCAGCGGCAACGGCTTGAGCAGCAGCACGTTGCTTACGGGCCTCCTCTTCCTTTTGTATCTGCTGCAGCGTCTTCTTTGAAGCAGGTGTTGGCTGTGCAGTAGCCTTGGTTGCGGTGGGCTTGGTCCATACAGAAGCACCGGGTGCGTTGGGCGTGACAGGAGAAGCACCACTCGCCCAAGTCGAGCTAGAAGGTAGGCCCGGCTGAACTGCAGGCGATTGAGTTTGAGCCAGTAATTCCCTCTCAAACGCCTCGCGACGGGCCGCAGCTGCAGCAGCTTCACGCTCTGCTGCCTTCTTAGCCTCCATCTCTTGAATCTCCCTTAGTGATGGTCCGCGAGATGCATCAACAGACTCTTTAGCCCATGGTGCGATAGAGACACTTGGCGTATCGGCGGCAGGGGTAGCCGCACCCGAACGGGATTCAGTGTTGAGGTTCTCGGCGACGATAGGTTTCCTCTGGGCAGCTGGTGCAGGAAGCGGAGATTGAGACGGCGGGGGTGGAAAAGGGAAGAGCGCTGGTTCCACCTTGTTCCAGGCTGTCGGAGGTTGAGGCGAATGCTTAGCGGAAGCTGCCTTTTGGACTTGCTCCGTGAGAGATAGCGGCTCCTGGCCAACAGATGGTTGTTCGATTAGATTCTCGGATGGGCGGTCTCGATCCTGATGTTGTTCGGGAGATGTAGGTTCGGGTGCTTGGTGCGATGGCTGAGCGGATTCTGTGGAAGATTTCCCTATGACACCCTCCGGTGGTGGAGCGGCTTTGGATGACTGCTCCTCGAACTCTGTCTGAACCCGCAAGCTCTGGAATTCCTCAAAACGATCAGCAAAACTCTGAGCGGCTTGTAAGTCTTCAATGCTGCCATAGCGCATCATGAGATCATGCTCAGCTTGCTCGCGTTTCAAACGAGCCCTATCACCAATTGCTGAGGCCACAAATGCTGCATGGGCCTCGGGGTCATGCTGTTGTCCGAAAGCAAACGAGGGGGCCTGACTGGTACGTCCCAAGTTGAGTCGGTCCATCATAGCAGGCATTTCTTGGATCCCCGGTACGATTGGACCCAAGCCTGGTACAAGACCTGAACCAGACCGGAAAGTATTGTCTATGAGTCCCGAGACAGACGATCCAGGGCCGGCTCCTTGGGTGGGGGATGGCTGATAACCGCCCGGCGAAGTGATACTCCCAAAGCTCGGCTGGCTGTGCAGACTGTGCGCGCTGGAGTGATGGTTGAGCTGATTTGGCAACATGCTGCCCATCTGGACTTGCCGAGCAAGTGCCTGTTGCTGTGCGGCCAGGTGCTCCTTCTGACGAGCCATCAGGTACTGCTCTTCTTGCTTCCTACGTTCGAGGGCATTCTGTTGCTCGGCAGTCAGGGTAGTTCCAAAACTCGGAAAGCTATTCGCAAATGGAGGTTGGGCGCCTGGGGTAGTAATTGTGCTAGGACCAGCACCGGCCCACGAATTGCCTGGTCGAGTGGTAGTTGGGTCGCCATGCGGAACGCCGATCTGAGGCACCAAAAAAGGCTCACGTGAGTTGCCAATTCTCCTGATAAGCTGAGCGAGCGGCTCGTAGTCAGGCTCTTCTTGCTTCTTCACCAAGAGCTCAGGCGAGAAGAAACCAGCCTTGTACCAGTCGTGCATCTCCAGGCCAGAAAACGGTCCTTGAGTGTTACCTGAAGGATCACGATAAATCCACCTCATCCTATCCGGCATGACCATCGTACGTTGTTGAGGTACTGGAGGCTGGCTGGAAGCTGGGCTTCCGACACCAGGTGTCGACGGCTGTGCGGTCCTGGTCTGGTTCAGAGCAGCCATGGAGAGCGACGTAGTCGCGAGGCTCGGGGGTTGTGCATTCGCAGAAGTCTGGCCAAAGGCTTGGCCATGGTCGTCGTGGTGGGCGCTGGAGAAGTCGTCGAACAGATTACGGTTTGCGCGGAAAGGGCTGTCAGTATCACGCGTTGGCGCTTGACCACCGAGAGTGTTTCTTCCAAAGGTGCCAGTCATGCTCTGTTGTCGATCTCCGTGTGAAGAGTTGTCGTCGACGGGTGGCCGATTCGGGTCGTTCGATCGCATCTGCTCTTGCATTGAAGTCGGGAATAGCGAGCCGAGTCTGCTAGAGCGACCGACTGTGCCATGGCCAAACAAGGAGCTACTGCCCAAACCTGCCAGAGATGGTGACTGAGCTTCTCCCACATTTCCAAAGGCACTGTCAAAGCCACCTAGGCCACGCTCGCGGGTTGGGGTACCCAGGGTGTGAGGCCCGGTAGGCCAAGCAGAAGCGCCGCCCAGACCAGGAAGTCCTCCTAGTCCAGGTAGGGTAGGAAATCCTCGAGCCGGGCCAACGCTAGAGGTCTGGCTACGATCGCTCGTAGCGGCCTCAAATGGTGCAGACATTTTTCCAAGGCCTCCCAACCCGCCTAAACCACCACCGAAGGCGTTGTGCATATTCGATTGAACCGACTGATCAGCGTGGAAGCTACCCATACCAGGAAAATGCGCATTTGGGTCGCCCGAGTCATCTGAGTCGTCGTCGTGCTGGTCCCGTGTATGGTGCGGGCTTTGATACGGGTTTGTGTCTGTCGGGCTCATGGGCTCATTTCCTCCAGCGCGGAAAGGACCCTGATCGGTGAAGTTGTTCCTGTTGTACATTTCGCGAAGTCCAGTATTGTCCGCTGTCATTCCGAACGCAGATAGGCCAGAGTCGTCCCGAGGATCTGCGCGGTGCGGTGTCGCGAAATTGCCAAAGCCTTGAGGTCGGGGTGGACTAACATCCTCACCACGGAGCGCTGCACTGCCCGTTGCGCGGTCGTCATCCGGGAAAGGATCTGTGTCATTACTCATCGGCCGGTTTGTGCGGGCCTCCATCCAGGAAATCCCAGATTTCGAAGGCTCTGCCTCGCTAAGCTTGCCCAGATTGCTAATAGAAGCCTTCTCTCTCGGTGCGTTCCCAAACTCTTCGACGCTGCTTTTACCCATGAGTCCCTTGAAACGGCTTTCGCCCCGCAAGCTACCATAGCCCGGCTTCTTCTCAGACTGCGGATTGGCGAAGCTTCCGAAAGCGCCAAAACCACCGCCGGGTGTCGCCGACCAGGGCGAAGCACCGCCACTCGGGCTGAAGGGCCCAGTGGTGGTGCGCTTCACAGAGCCAAAAGGGCCAGCGTTCTCAGCCGCACCCTTGTCTTTGTCGCGTTCCTCGCCAGGGCGACCGTCTACAGATTCCTTGTAGTCTGTTCGACGACGTACCAGCGCAGGCGGCGGGGTGACAGCATTGCCCTCTTCTCGTGCGAATCGTGAGGTGGCGGGCGAGGAGGGGAAAGGATACGCTTCACCAGTGTCACGGCGACGGGGACCCGGTCGTGCGGCGGTGGGCGAGGAAAGGCCGTACGGCGTGCCTGGGCCCTGCGATACCGACGTCTTGCGCAATGAAAGACCGTCTTTAGAAGTGCCGTCCTTGTTGGTGTTCTGCGCAGGTGGTTTCAGCGGTGAGTTGACAGACGAAAGAAATACCTAAACGAGAAAGCGTGTGTTAGCCCAGATGGTCAACAGGAAGGCGCGATTGGGCAGTCCATACTTCTCTCTCATCGTCAGTCATGTCCGTCAGGCTGAGTGGCAATATGGTGCCATCTCTGTCCCAGCACTGGTCGACCCCGCTTGGAGCCTCCCTGCCATTGTCGTCCTTGCGGCCCCACGACGCGCTCGAAACGCCGTTCGTGGTGTGAGGCTCCCATCCACCCATGTACAGACTTGACAAGCCATCGCTGAGGTCGGCCGACGCTTGCTGTGTTCGGAAGAGCTGCGTCAGTTGTTCTCGCGAGTATCGCCCCTCGAACGAGCTGCCGTTGCGCCCGGGCTGTGCGTGGGGTGGGACATATACGCCGGCATTGGTCGATGCGTTCTGCGGCGCGGCGGGGTCCCGTGAAGATGAGTGGTTCGTCGAGCCGGAGAGACTGGTCGCGTGTGAGGGCCGGCGGAATGTTTGCGTGGCACCGTTGGTGCGTCGAGCCCTATTGCTGGCGTGAGTATTAAGTAAAGGGTGAGGCAACATGATAAAAGCGACTGGTATAACGACTAGCGGGGAAACAAATAACGGCGGCTCGAAACTATGCTGTGCCTGTAGAGGCTAGGGTGTGGCATGCATGCACAGGGCAGGAAAGTGAAGGGTGGCTGGCACTTACCAGTCGCCGCCCGAATCTGCACGCGCTGGATTGGCGTTGCTTCCTGCAGCTGCTGAGGCGAAAGAGGTAGGAGCCATTGTGTGGTGTGCGATGTGGTGTCGTGGCAGTGGAAGTGGCTATCGAACCGAGCGTGATGTCGAGGCCAAAAGATTTAGTGTGGGGATTGTGGCAGGCGAGTGGTGGATGCAGGAGCAGTCGAGATGATGTCAGGGCTTGCGGCTGATTTGTCGTCGGTCGGAGATCTAAAGGCACAGGGGGTAGTTGTACAGTTTGTCTCGGGTAGATGCAGTCGTGTTGCGGCGACAGAAGAAGAGCTTAAGAGTCGGCCAACATTTGAGGTTCGCAAGCTGCAGCCGAGATCTCCGCACGTGACCTCGACCGTATTACACAGGATGGCCTTTTCTACCCGTACCGGCGCCGCCACAAGACGCGTCAACGCGTTGCGCCACAGCACTTGTTTTGATGCATCCGGTAAATGACGTTTTCTCTGCGCTCGCATCTGCAATCTTTCGACTTTCGGTGTCAGAACACTGAACAGTAGGTAGACACTCGTCTCGAACGCGGCAAGCTTCCCCGCCCAACCATGCGGAAGGCGCACCCGCTCGCTCCTTCTACCTACCATATCTGTATCGGTGTTGTGAGGAAAGAGCGACTGGCTTTTCCTTTCACCGCGTCCATGGCGCCTGCCTCGCGGTGTCCCTCACTCACCACAGTCGGTTCACCCACCACACATGATGATCCGTCGGACGTACATGAAAACTCCTCCGACGCCGCCACCAGACCTTCTCTTCCCGTACCCTGCTATCTCCTCGCTGTCGCCGTCGGCACTTACTGCCTAGTCACTCCATTATACTTCCAACTCTTACGCTGCTTCAAACCTGTCGCCTACATACCTGCCGTTTCCTCCCTTCCCCCACCCAGTCAGAACTCACGCTACAGCAGCTGTTTGCTTCTTCGGCTACTGAACCGAGTTTGCTTGAACTCACCTCGTGCATCGCAGTGACACCATGACGCCAATCGCTCGCCGCTTTGCGTTGGACAAGCAGACCACGACCCGAACTGTCGCCTTGCCAGCAAGGAGGCTATGTCGATTTTCCTGTTGTTCCGTCCACACCTTCCAGTGATAGCATCGCACTTGGTGCCTCCTGGCGATGACATGGTTCGCGGCCGAGCCGTTGCGATGACATTGGCACTTGATCTCGTCTAGTGGAATATCTGCCTCACTACAAAGAGAACCATGCAGCCCGTTCATATTTGGAAATTTCTTTTGCCTCGTGTGTAACATTGACCGCACCACACAGCTTTACAAACCGAAACCCGTCCCGCATTTTCTGCCTCACGCGTTACCGTTCAGACTTACTCTTACTGTACAGCCTCTGCTGATCACTACAGCCCGCTCACCAGAAAAACCCCGACTTTTTATGCCGATGCCTGGGATACTCGGCTTCCCTGGCCAGTGCAACAGACCATACGACGACCCCTATAGCAGTAGCAGCGAAAGCTATGGTCGAAATGGACGAGATCAACGCAGACTGTTCGCCGAGTTTCAGAGACAGAGACAAGCGTACTTACATGCGTGTAATCGACAGCAATCGCCCCTTGGAGACATGGGAGGTCTCCAATCCCCGTTCGCAAATCAAAGAGGACGTAGTCCCATGATGGGAGGTTATCCGCAGTTCGGTAGTCCTTCACCTTTGGGTATGGGTATGGGCGTGGGTTTGGGAATGGAGATGGGGATGGGCCCCGGGATGACTATGGGCCCCGGAATGTGTATGGATCCAAGGATGGCCATGGGAATTGGTCCGGCGCCAGGAATGGGTATGGGCATGGGCAGAGGCATGGGCTACTCAGGTCGGCCATCCTTCATGACCGGTTCACCCATAAACTATCGCCAAGTTTCACCCTTCGGTCTCAGTAACTCGCGCCGACCGCACTTCCTATTTCCAAACCGCCACCGCCACCGCAGCAGTCAACAATCCTGGCCCCAAGCCCGACGTAGTCCTTTCTCATCGCCAAGCTTTCTCGACGACGATGACGACGAGAGCGATTACGATGTATCCCCCATGAGCAGGTATCCAGGACGTTCAAGAGAGAGCATGAGGCAATTAGGACGCTCACCATATCGAAGCCACGGAAGACAACAGAACTGGATTTACGGACCCAGCGATGGCTACAACGAATATGACGACGACGATGACGACGACGACGATGACGAGAGTGACTACGAAGACTTCTTCCCCAGCATGCGGAGACGGCAGCAGAGGTACTAGCTGCTACTTGCGCAGAATTCCTTTCGCCATTCTGCGTTCGCCCGAAATCTGCTGGTTGGTGGAGCTTGTTGACTGGGCTTCGGAGCGCAGTGATCAAGTTCATGTGTCACCGAAACTATCTCTAATTCATGAGCAGCGGTCAATATGACCATCGTTAAGGGGTGACGGACAAGATCTGCGATAGCATGACCGTATCATCGCCTCACAGCTTCATTTATCGCGCTTCGTAGATATCACACATGATTACAAACACACACTCTATCCAATAAGGCATTCCTTCCTTTCCGCACTACCTTTTTTTACCCAGTCCATCAAACGGCCAAGGAATCCCAAATGTTTGCTACTTCGGTACCACAAAGATGCGCAATCCCTATCGGCATGCACATGCTAGCCCCGTCCCGTGCGCGTGCTACTACCCCGTCAGCGCCGGAAATACATGCCTTCGGCGAGGCTACCACTTGACCCGAAATGTAGGCCGCTGCTCTTTCACACCCACAAGACCGACAAACCGGTCCTATCACTTCTAAACGAGGAAACGGGTTGAGTGTCGCACCGTTTGATGACTATCGATTGCGACCAGAGCTACGGGTTCCGTGTTCAAGGAAGGATGCACCGAACCCAATCAAAACTCAAGCTACATGTGGATTGGTGGCGGGGAGGAGGCTCGGCTAGCATTTCCCATTCGTTCTTCCGGCATTCTGGTTGTGCTATGGACTAACGGCGCGATTGAACGAACGGTGTGGATGGAGGCTGTGGGCCTTCTTGGGTAGATTTACAGAGAGGGGCGCGTGAGCGGAAGCTTTGATGTGAAGGAAGCAGGGAGCCCAAAAAAAAGAATAAGGGTGAAAGAAAAGTAAAGATAATTCGTACTTGTTTCACTCTTCGCCGTTCCTCTTTGGACCCCTTCACTACCTTCTTCTTTTTCGTCTTCTTTCATCAAACCACACCCGTCCGTCCCCAAGTCCATAAACCAACAAAATCGTCATAGACAGCTATCTGCCATGTGTTTCCTCTTCCATTACAGATACCGCTGCCACCCATCCGCGTCAGAAACGCTGTGCCGTCCTTGCCATCTGCAAAAGAACGGGGCCAGCAGTGTAGCGAGTAGTAGTCAGGGCTTGATTAGACGCTGTCCGCGGCTGTGGGAGAAGAATATCTCGGCGCCGTGCTGCGTTGGGTGTTTGGAGGCGCTGGGTAGGATGGGGGTTGCGCTTAGGGAGCGGGAGAGAGAACGAGGGTGATGGGGGGTGAACGATGGTGGGTGCGGGGTGGGAACAGAATGTCTGGATGTGTTGGGTGGGATGGATGGTAATGGTAGGGGTATGTGTATTAGGAAGGAAAAGTGGATATCGAGAAGTAGGTTTCGTTTCTTGGTAGGTAATGTGGTGTCGAATGATACCCCTCTGATCTGAAGTTGTGGAGCGGACTGGGGGAACGGCGAGGTTTCAAATCTTCGACACGTTTGAATTGCTACACTTCTCAAAGTATGTCTCTGCAGGATAAGCTTCGGTGTTTGATGACCCTAGCAACTCATCTTGCGTTGTACTGTACAGTGTAGCGTGTACCACATCATTCGTATCATTTGGGGGACAGAAGAACGAAGATGAAAAACTCGCATGCGCAGTCCGCATGATCGTAACATCATTATTCCATTATTAATACAGTCCTATAATAATAATAAAACGCCCCAACTCTCACATTCAATAGGAGAAAAAAAAAATACCCAACCACTCAAAACATCCTCGCCGGTTGCGTTGGCTGCATCGTCCACTCGTCGGCTCCGTCATCATGTCTCCTCTCCTTCGGACTGCTGAACTGTGTCGGCTGCATGCGCGTGTACTCAATAGCCTCCTCTTCTTCAAACCTCCGCTCAAACGCCGCTTCGACGCTCGGCACCGATGTCACAGGATTCGCCTTCTGGGCACGTCTCGCCTCCTGCTCTTCCATCAAAACCTTCTTCACAGTCCGCATGCGCCAATAAATCCAGACTGCCATGATAATCGTGATGAGAAGGATGATGCCAAACATGACGGTCTTGACCAGGTTGTGGTCCCCTTCTTGCACTATGAGTACGCCGAGGTAGACGAGGACGAGCTGCTTGGGCAGAGAGCAGAAAGTAGCGACGGCAAAATGCCAGAATTTGACGTCGCAGGTGGAGAATACGGCGGTGGAGAAATGCGATGGGATGGCGGAGAGGCGGATGATGAGCACGATGAGGAAGCCGCCGTCACGGGTGAGGCGTGCTAGAGCGCCGTAGTTGAGGTTTGTACGTTCCAGTTTTATGGCCTTTCGGCGGAACAGGTATTTGAACGCGTACCATGTGCAGACTACGTCGGGAAAATCAGCATGTGTATGTGTATGCAAAATAAGGATGGGGGGATGTGACGGGGTGTGTCTTACTTTCTCCGATGAACGTGCCTGCGGAGACAATGGCAAAGCCGATCCACAGACCGTAGACGAAACCGCATAGCAGCGCGATGATTTCGTGACCGAAGAGCGGAGGAAACGAGATTACGATTAGAATGGCAACCGGTATTAACCACCCTGCTGGCATGTCGCGCACTTTAACAGACCACGGCCGTAGTGCCTGCAAGCAATGTCAGTACACGTATCCTCGGCTTACAAGCATCAACGCGGACTTACATCGACAACAGCATCATTTTTTATCGCGATGATGACTGTAAGAACAGCAGCGACGATGAAGAATATATGCCATGCTAGGGTACGGGTCAGAAGAGGAGTACGGAAAACAACTGTGAGCAGCTTACGGATGTATTTTGGCGTCAGGAAGAATCTCTTCCAGTTGAACTTCTGGTACTCTGTTTCCTCGGGTGGTCCCACATCTTTCTTCTTGTTCTGTGTCTGCTCTATCATGCCGGACATCTCAATGTCGTTATCGCGCTTATTGAACCACATAGCGACGGGTTAATTCCCAAATTAGGTGTTTACCGTGGTGGTTTTGGGCCGGGCCGGTCAGCTTTTTAGTGGGGCTTGGGGGGCCACGTAGCCGCGCGCGTTACCGAGGATTCGTTGAGGGAGCGCGCGGGATGCAAAAAGGCGCTATTTGTCGGTAACCTGGCCGGTGAAGGATTTTCGTGATGGCGTGGTAAAGAGTGCGATGCGACTTGTAGAGATGGCTAGAGGATTTGAGAGGTGATGTATCAAAGTTTCACCCGTGAAACCGGGCTCAGACCCTTCCGCGTATTCGTAGGGAGCGTCGGAGTGACGGAGCTACGAAGCATCGGCCCAATCGTGACCGTGACTACCGTGCGATCTGAGACGCTGGGCGCGGGAGATCAGTGCTTGCAATGGGAAGTTACTGTGTACACACTGCACAGTATAAAACCCATCCACATCCTGCCAGTCACAGCGACGATGTTTGCAAGCAAAGCCATTGAATTTGGTACCCTTTGTGCTTGCTACATCCGACGATGACGAGCTGATCGCACGGAATGGGCAGTGTTGATGCACTTCGGTGCTGCGCACCTGTCGTCTTCGTTCGATGTCAAATCAGATGGTTCCTACTCAAGGTAGGTAGCGTGGATGATCGCTGTGGATATGGATTGTGAAACGTCATGAGCTTGGGCAGCTTGGGATGCACACCCAATACAACAGTGACATTATGCGCGAGAAACAAACAGACGTGATAGATCTCAGCGGCACAAGCAATTGCTGATGCAGATGTGTCCTACTGTGTAGGCGTAAAAATTAGGGGTCACGGCTGCTTAGTCACCTAGGTAGGTAACGTAGCTAACTAGTTAAGTTAACGTTAGATACCTACGTTAACTTAGTTAACGTTAACTAAGTTAGTCACGTTCGTCACCATTCTCTGGTCCCGTTTCCATCATCTTGCACTCATACCATATACACTACGGAACTATATCGAAATGCTGAAATCAACATACCAACAGTGGTTCAACAACAAACAGTTTTTGTGCGTCCACGCGCCTTCTCCTCTTCCCCTTCCTTCACTCTCTTCGGGCGGCACGCGAGCTGCGCCCCCGACATCTATCACTCTATCCCGTTGCTTCACAGGCAATGATGACTATTTCAGAGCCTTGACCGTCCGACAGTGGATTTCCACTACACTCCTATCTTCTCCGACATCTCGCAATTTCTCCCTGCAGCTTCTCAGCTGTTGTGCCATACACAGGCACGTGACAGGACGCGCATCCACTTACAGTTGACAGTTTTCTTGGTGCGACGATGCAGTAGGAGTTCTGCATTATCTGAGATGTCGGTCAACTTTTGTCGCGGTTACGCGTTGGCGTCCTCCATGTGCAGCCTCGTGCGGTTGGAGGTCCTTCATCGAGGCAGCCACATATATCACGAAGAAGCACGCCGCTTAAACTGTCTTAAAAATGAACAGCCTTCTTGTTGCACTGGGCAACCTTGGAGTTTTTCAAAATGCAGTCTTTTGAGAGTCACTCGCGCAACCAACCGGTCAGTAACTCGGCAGATGACAGCCTATCAAGGCTTTCCAAGCTTGCACATCGATCCCAGCTGCCTACTCCAGACCGACTCACATCAATACAGCCCGGCGCCGTCAGTTCTAATGCGGCTTCGGTGAATCCGACGCATAACGACGCCACGTTAGGTCCTATTCAGGTCCAGTCACCCAGCTACAAACAGCCCGTAACCGGATTTGGTTTGCCAAATGAAAACCGTTGCTCCAATTGCGCCAATGTCATCCGCGTTAATCACTTGAGCATCCCGACAACTCCCAGACGCGACTCCTGTCTCCGATCCCCTGGATCCAGTGATGGTGATCGCGACAATGACTTTCTTTACGAGAAGCTGACTCCGGGTAGTTCAGTGCCAGACACTGACTTCACGGAAGAAGAGTTTGTTGAGCAGTTCAAAGGGCCCTTGCGCCCTTGCGAGACCTTACATTGTGGATATATCATTTCATCTCTGCCCAAAGAGAATTCTTCCGCAGCTGGAGCTGAGATACCTGATAGCCCAAAAGAGCCGGAATACGATAAGTCAAGGTCACTGGTAAGGAGTGATACAACGCTCATATACCCGAGTGTTTAATAACTCTTGCTTAGGGCGATCGACCTTATACTGGGCTCCTTGGAGTTCCTGGTCAGTGTCATCATAGCATTACGCTTGATCTCGATGTCATTACCGATGCCGGTCTTCAACAACAGCTACATCAAAAGGAAACAGAAACCTGAGTTGTCAATTTTGAACACGTGAAATCGGACCATGCGCTGCAGGAGCAAATTTTGATTGCACTACAAAGGACCAAAATCAATCAGGGCCACGACCAGGAGTTTCTTCCGAGGGGCAAGCTTTCTGGCCTTATAAACCCTGGCTCAGTCTCGCACGAGCTCGAGAAAGACTTGTCACTCACTCAGGAAAAAATTAGGCATTATGCCAAGGCTGTCTGCAGTGAGACACATGTCATACACAGAGGGAAAGCAAAGATCAAAACCTTCCGTAAGATCTTTGCGTTGCTCGTCATCGCCGAGGCCACGCCTTCGATATCACTCTTCCTTGAGGAGGACGTGAGCGACCTTGATCTTCCCCTAATCCCGATCAGATATTCTGGTACGACCGGATTGTGCCGTAAGGACATGTCTGGAAAACCAACTGCAATTCCTTTACGTTGCTTCCCATATCCCAAATGGTCACCTATCAAGATTCGGAACTTCCGAGATTTCCAATGGAAGATGCTAGCACCTTTTTTCTCCCAAGACGATGACGGCGATGTGAAACATTACACACTCGAAGACGAACACATCGTGCCCTTCGTCGCTCCGGAAGGCGCCAAGGATGAAGACGCTGATATAACTGGTGGCTTCGGGAAAGTCCTTATGGTCCGCATACATGAGGACCGTCACAACTTCCGGGACCCGCGCCTGTGTCACCGGGGTTTCGCCGTCAAGCAACAACTATACGAGCATGATCGGGAGGCTTTCGAGAGAGAAATTAGCGTCCTGAAAATGTTCAGCGGCGCACGATCTCACAAGCACATCGTTTCACTCTTAGCTACATACGAGCAGTTCCGTAAATTCCACTTGATATTTTATCGAGCGGAAGGCGACCTCTTCACCTACTGGAAGACACTCGAAACTGAACCGGTGCTTGATTATCACAATGTCACATGGGTGGCTGAGCAGTGCGCCGGCGTTGCTGAAGCTTTGCTGAAGCTCCACAGGCATCTAACAAGTACAAAACATCTGGCCAAACTGGAAGACGAAGGTTTCCTTCGTGATACTAGTACGTGACCCTAAGCCATCCAATTGTTGCCAATCGCAATACCTGTCGACATTTGGCAATCCTGCTATTCCTAACCAATATACCATCTTTCACTAAATGTTGGGGACGTCACTAACAGCGCACAGGAAGGGTAGACAGAGTCAAAAATAACACTAATCGACATGTAAGGATTATTGATCCGGTACAGTCCTCCGATTCTTTGGATCCGCCTGCAAGTCCCATGATGCCAGACCAATCTCTTCCCCGATCCTGTCCGTCGACGCATGATGGCGAACACACCGATGCGAAGACGTACGGCCGTCACGGAGACGTCAACCCAGGAAACATTCTATGGTACAACGACAACGACAGCGACAGCGACGCAGACTCAGGGGCATTAAAGGGTACCCTCAAGCTCGCAGACTTTGGCCAAGCAGAAATCAACTCGTTGCTGAGTAAAACGAAACAACGTAGCGTTGCCAACACATTGACCTATCGCCCTCCCGAGTGCGATCTTCAACCCAGGGTCGTCAGACAGTCTTATGACATATGGTGTCTAGGTTGTGTTTATCTCGAGTTCATTACCTGGGTTCTCGGGGGCAAAGAGCTTTTAGCGAAATTCTGTCGGATGCGATTGATGAGAGACGTATTTCAGAACAACAAGCCTACAGACACATTTTTTCAGGTAGTGAGGGAACAAGAGACGCCGAAAGTTATGATTAAAAAGAGTGTTACTGATGTACGTTGAACGGTTGAAGAAACTGCATATGATCGCGAACAACCGCTAATATTATTTTTCCAGTTCATCGATGAGCTCCATCAGCATCCCAGTTGTACAGATTATCTCCATGATTTTTTGAACTTCATTCAGAACAACATGCTGGTCATAGATTCGGCCGACCGTGCATCCTGCGAAGAAGTCTGGAGGGCGCTGAACAACAATTACGCCAAATGCTGCCAAAATGAGTCCTATGCGACACAAAAGATTCCATGGTCCATTCGAAGAAAATCAATGACGGGCTCCATAGAGCTTCCCATGTCAGTCGACGCTGAGCAGATAATAGGGCGGAAGCTTTCCATGGGGCTTGTTCAATTTGCCTGAGCAGAATTATGCTTTTGGAATTGTATCGAGCGGCGCAAGGTTCATTGAAGATCCGAATTTGATATGTTTATGAGCGGGTATATGAGTATTTACGTGCCATCGTTTTGAATCTTTGTTGGTTGGTAACATGACATAGTACTGCTTTCGGGCTTTGGCCCCAAATCTCCAACCGGGCTACATATAAGTAATACTGGGAATCTACGTTGCACTACAGTATACGCAAACATACCTCGATCTCCGTTTAGTTTGGCGCATTCTCACAGCCCTTCTTGCGATGCGCACGAGATTTGTACAACAGATTGTTACCTAGGCGAGAGCATGCACCTGTGACCCTGTCGAGTATTCTGTCATCGCCCGTAAGCGAAAATGAAGAATGACTGGCCATAACATAACGCCTAGATCCGGTGAGTGATGCGCCCAGAGAACAGGTAGGGTGAGCTTGCATCTCAGCTGCAGTTCAGCTGGGGTCAGAGTTTGACGCAGCTGCAGGTTTTCGGAACCGATAGCCGTGCCTCCCACGTCGAGCAGGGGAGAGTTTATCAGTATTTGTCAAGAAGGTTTCATGTCCCTTATCTGCAGAGTTCATTGGAGAAAAGCAACCATGAGGCTCTGCCGCTCTAAGCGCTGCGAAGGCGGTCATAGTTATAAATGGAGAGGTCGCTAGGCTCTAGCGAAGATTCAAGGCCAAAATACTCTTTCGAAACGGTATACCTGTGCAAGGCTGAAAGCAATTATCACCTTCTATCAGACTTGTCAACAATCAAATACTTCAAATACGACGCTCATATTTGACTTGATTTGGAGTTTTTTGGTGTTGTGATTGATTTGAAGTATTTGATAAGCAAAAATAAGCGTATTTGATTGGTGATTTGAAGTTTATTTGCAGCTTGATTGCCTAATTAGGCAACTATTGTGAGTTATTGCGCGAGCGTTGCGGGAGTCGTTATTAATCACCAGAGACTAAAAAAATAGCAAAAAAGAAATACTGAGCGATCCTATTGAGACTCGTAGTTACTGACGGTTTATAATCTTAGCTGATGAGACCCTACGTGGTTACCGGACTACCCTGTTATGAGCTCAACAGCAGCACCGGCAAAGGTGCTACTTGCGAGTGTAGTCCCGTAGACTGCTACACCAAGGGCTCGCTTATTGTTTTGTTTGTAGGTACTTGCATAAACTAATATATATAGTATCATAATCACCGCGGACCGTCAAAAAAAAACTGTCGTATAGCGTCTCCAACGATGAGGAGACGCGGCGTGGGCTATTCTCATCGCCGGTGAGCGATAAGGTGTGAAATCGTGGAGAAACAGCATTGCGCGGGCTGGCAGCAACAACTACGTCGCGGGCTGGCGATACAGCGTTGCAACAACGTATTAGTTGATTAATTGATCGAGGCAGCGTTTGCGAGGCAGCGTACTTCGCGCGGAGGGCTGATTTGGGCGGGAAAAGCAGCTGTTAAGCGAAGTAGTTAGCTATAGTCCCGCTGCAACGCTGATGAGCGTACTTACTCAGTTTCAATCGTCGTCGTTGCTAAACTCCACCCATTGCGCAAGCTCGTATAGCTGATCTAGCTGTTTATCGCTGAGTTGAGACTCCGTAACAGCGCCAGCAATCGCGGCGCCCGTACGTTTCCAAGTCCGTATACACTGCAGCGCGGCGAGTAGTTGCGGACTGATTTTGCGACGTCGTGGAGTAAGTAGATCACCAAGCTCGCTGAAACAACGCTCGCAATCGCAACTGGTAGCTGGTATCGTCAATATATCAATCGCAAAGCGGGCGAGGTTAGGATATTTGGGTCGTAGAGCAATCTAATACTTCACTGGGTTACTATCAACGCTCTCAAACATGGCTTTCGACCACCTTGGCTCTGACGCTCGCCACCGCTGATACTCATCAAAGCCGTCGTCGCTGTCGGAGTTTGGATCTTCCATGATCGCGGCAATCGCGTCGTTAATAGCGTTGGAGTTGCGCTCTCGTGGGCGGTTTACCGGGCTCCGCGCCGCCTGATAACTACTCCAAAGTAGCTGAAAGCCATCACTCCCGCGAGTAAGCCAGCCGGGCTTATCGCGCCACGCGCGATCGCAGTAATGCTTGTAGTACGGGTGGAGGCAACAGGCGGCGTAGTACACGGGCGACTCGTCGAGTTTCTGATAGTAGTCGTTGAGTTTTGCCCAAGCAGTTCTTACGTTGATCGCGAGGTGGTCTTCGGGCGCGCCGGTTGCCTTGTAATCAACGAGCTCGTACGGTTTAAAACGCTGTTCAAACTCCCCAAGTAAGTACTTAAAAACTGGCAAAATCTCGTATATTGCCCCAAAACGGCCGCTTACACCGCGGCCTTCAAGCCGTTTTGTAGCTGACTTCAGCGGCTGTAGAACCGCAATATAGTCGTTCACGACAGCCCAATCGTTTGCTGACAGCCCGCCCGATCTCATCCAGTTAGGCGCGTCGGGCTGCTTGTTTTTGCGAGTTCTAGCGTGGCTGTCGGCGATAGACTGATTGTCGACGTGATGAGCAATATACGAGTTGAAAGCCGGTTGAAGTTTGACAGCGCGCTCAAACGATGAGCAATACGAGTTCCAACGGGTGACAACAGGCTTTACGGGCTCAAGTATCCGCTGGTTTTCGGTGGGGAGATCGAGATTGGCGAGGCGCTGGAAGTTCTTGAAAACGTTGTATTGCTGAGGCGTCTTGATATAGTTGATAACGTCGAGAAGCGTACCTAATGTGCCTTGCTGACGCCACTCGCCCATGAACTTCTCCTCGTCCTGTATTAATCGGTTAGCAGTTGCAACACGAGAAAAAATGAGCAACCTACAAGTATATTGACGTCCTCGTTGTCAAACGCGTCTTTGTTTGCTCCAAATATGACTGCTTGGCCCACAAGATTGATCGTATGCGCGCCACAACGCAGGCGACGATGGCTAGCGATAAAGCCGTATTTGCCACCGAGTTTCTTGATCGCGGAGTCGTTGTTGTACGCGTTATTAAGCATGAAGTAGCCCAATCTCGCTGCGTCAATCCCAAACTCCTGCAGAGTTTTCTTAATACAACTAGCTATCCGATCGCCCGTGTGAGCGCCCGTGAGCTGCGGCAAGTCAATCGCGACGTCCTATACGTCTCCACGCGCTGTTGCGTAGTGCGCAACTACTCTAAAGAAACCTCGCTTGCCGCCTTTTGTCGTCCACCCATCAAAACTTATATGGATCTTGCTCACCGCCTCTCTGAGTTGCTTCACGACCCGGGGCTGCATATACCGATACAACCGCATTACGAAGCGATTAACGCTGTTGTGACTCCTCCACAAAGCCAGCTCTGCCTCTGGGTTTGCAAACTGTATCATTGCTCGAAATGTTGGATCTTCAAACTGGCTCAACGCTATATTGTTGTCGACAAGCCAGCAAACAGCGGCTAATCGAAACGCCTGTACGTTAAAGTTTCTAATCGCGTTGGAGATAGATTGACTAACCCGTACGCCAGCGCCCGTCAACATTGTGAGCGACTTCTGACCCGGCGGGAGCTCGATTAGCGCCTTTCCTAATCTATTGATACGGTGTTTCTTGAGCAGGTGTATCGACGCCGAGCTAGTTGCTTGCGTTGTCTCCAAAACACCAGTATCAGTTCGCTTGCTGAGGTAGCAATCGCGGCATACAAAGTATATACGAGCCGGGTTTGCCTGTAGGGCGACGCGATAACCGTGCTTGTATACCCAACTTTTGCGCTGAGATTGAGTCCGCGGCGGCCGTATAAACCCCACTAAACGACTCCAATCTATGCCCTCAAAGTCATCCGCAAAGCGACAGTCGAGGCCATCGTCGTCCTTATCAGCTGCCGTTGACGCCGCGGTTGCTACTTCTGACGCCTCGACGGGCCTAGCAACCGCAGTTTCCGGTCGAGCGTCGCGTAGTTGCGACTCAAAATCGTCGGCCTGGCTCGCGATCACCAGGGCTTCGCGCGGTGAGCTGGGTTAAGTATCGTTGACGACTACGGGCTGGCTTTCTGTGCCCTTCGTAAGTAACCTGCGTTGTTTTAACGGGCGCGCGTCAGCATTATTATGCGTTAGAGCGCGTCTTTTTAGACTATAACGAGCCATTACGGCGATATAAACACGAAAAAAGAGGTGGAGTGCGCGTTATTGATACGTTGTTGTGAATAGAAAGTTCGGACGGCAAGTAAAACGAGCGACAAACGCGGTTCTGGCTGATTACTAACGTTAACTGCCCACCTGCCCTACAACACCACAAAACTATCGCGATATCGCCGCATTCACTAACTCTACAGCCTCACACGATACACGCAAAACTCCAAGTACAGTTTTATCAAATACTTCAAATACGGCTCTCAAACTTGATTTGATTTGCAGTTTTAAGACGCCTGTATTTGATTTGACTTGATTGAGGCTTGGCGGCGACGACAATCTATATTTGCAAGTATATTTGATTGTTGACAAGTCTGCCTTCTATTGCTGCGACTAGTCTGGGGCTCTAGACTAGCACGCAATATCTTCCACATGCGCACCGCGCGCTTCATTAATAGCACCCTAACGTAACCTTGCCACGACCTAGTGATACTGTCTTTGAAGCTTTGAAGTCAGACGCGACACACGATCATGGCAAAAATCGGGAGAGGTCTGGCACTCCTTCGTAGAGAACCTGCCGACCACTCCCTTGCAAGTGAACTTATTGACAAGTTCGTTTCCAGCAATTTTCAAGAACCACCTCGAGACTACCTTCCGGCGACATGCATTCCAAAGTTGGTTACTAAGAAGAAAATTGAAGCTGAGCTAAAAAAAATTGAAGAGATGGAATCCCCCTTTCGAGAGGTGTATCCCCACGACGCCCGTGAGAGGCTCGCTACCTGGATCTGTGAACACGCCCCAAAGTGTTTTGCGATCACCCTACAATGCGACCCTAAAGATGCAGTGTACTTACTGCTTTCCATGGCAATATTCGAAGATCTAAAGTTTCATGATGGACTATTACCGCTGGCTGATCGGCAATTACCAACACCTCCTCCGGAACATCCATATGATTATGACGAGGTTTCACAGGTTTGGACTAAGCTGAAGATCTGGGATTTCTGCGACAAACAGTGGCGATGTCTGGTACCAGAATTCTCGCCCGAACAATACAACTATAATCTGCCGGACGAATGCATATTTCCATTCACGAAATTGAGTGTGACTCCCAAAGTTGGGGCATTTGGCACTGTTCACAAAGTCCTCATTCATCCAGACCACCAAACAGGCTACACTATGCAATATGTGGGTTGACTGCTGCTTTTTCCTGAAGATGTCCTGACACAACCTTCTAGGTGGCCATCAAAGAAATACACGTGGCTCGCGCCAACGACAAACAAGGTACCGACGAGGCCTGGGAGAAGGAAGCCGCTGCTTTGGCCAACATCAACAAGCTTAAACATCCGCATATCACTGAGTGCAACGCCGCGATACGACGAGGCGATAGTCGCTACTTTATGTTCCCTTGGGCAGACGGCGATAACTTAAGAGATCATTGGGTCAAGACTCCACGGCAAACTCCGGGACCAAATGTTCAATTGATCCTTGAGGCAATTCAACAACTAAGTGGACTTGCAGATGCCCTTCGCTGTCTGCATAACTGTAAAGGCGGTTATACTGTTGACACTGCATTTGAGACGAGCAATGGGCAACAGGGAATACATCCAACAATTCCGATTCGATTTCAGGATCCGCACGGCGAAGAGACCGACTATATCGAAAAGTCGAATACGAAGTCAATAAGACATGGTGATCTGAAACCAGAAAACATACTCCGTTTCCTGGGCCAACAGACCGGGCTAGGGACGTTAAAGATTGCTGATATGGACCTGGCGAAGCAGCATATTGTGGTCACCCAGGACAGGACACATCTCACCAGTACAAGATATGGGACCATCCAATACGAAGCTCCAGAGGCAATGCTTTTGAATGGGCCAAGGTCCCGCCTGTACGATGTGTGGTCGATGGGATGCATCACGCTCGAGTTCATCATCTGGCTACTGTATGGAAATGACGGACTCGAAAACTTTTACAACCAACTCAAGGGAGATGCCCAGCAATATTGCCAGTACTATGAATGGGCACCAGGAGAAGAACGCGCGGAAGTGCACAAGGTGGTCCGAGAC
This sequence comes from Decorospora gaudefroyi, assembly GCA_010015605.1. NCBI lineage: Eukaryota > Fungi > Ascomycota > Dothideomycetes > Pleosporales > Pleosporaceae > Decorospora > Decorospora gaudefroyi. The sequence continues at coordinate 23,891 of ML975342.1, forward strand.
TGGATCAAAGCGATGCAAGAAACGGACCCAGAGTGTTCTGGCAACACGGCGCTTAGTGATCTTCTCCATCTCGTTCGGGAGAAACTCCTAGTTGTCCCGCTACCACCCGACCGCGAAAGTTCCTTGAACAGTGGTAAGACCCTCGCGCCGCCGGCGATCGACGAGACGAGAACACGATATCGCGCTACCGCCCGGCAAATGTGGGAAGATCTAAACGAAATATTATCCAGGAAAGAAATTCCAGGCTATTTACTTGCCGGCAAATCTAGGTTCGGCGTACAACTGCCCGTCAAAACGACCACCATGCTTACGACAGCGGCCGCAGATAATCGGCATGGTAGGCCGTCATCCGCAGCGCCTGTGCGTAGTGGAGTTCTAGGTCGATCCATAAGCGCGGCAGATTACAGGCTTCCTCCACTCAAAGACTGGGTTTTTTCCGTAGATACACGGTTTGCGGCGAATCTATCAAAACGATGTGGGCCTAGGGAGCTGTCACCAGTGCCAGCAAAAGAACATGCCATGCTTTGCGATCGCTGCTCCAAGCTGAACTTTTGGGAAGGAGGTTCACGTTCGACGATGACATGTCGGCACTTGAGCATCGGGCGGAGGCTTGCGACTTCTGTAAGATGCTCGCCGAGGTGAGCGTAAAACCTGATGGTTCGAGGAGAAAGGCCGTAGGGTTTGAGCGGAAACAATCGAACCTACTGATTGTAGGGGAGCCATTCCCCGTATTGTCTATCTTCCGTAGTTTTGGTAGGTTTCCACGTCCTACTTTTCAATCTGCACGTTCAAGCACCCACAAAAACTCCAGATCGCCCTTACAGCCTGCTTAGAAAAGGACAATATGAGCATAAGAAGTTCTGACAGTTCCTAGAAGCGGAGCTGCCAACTGCGATACAGCTAGGGTTTCCAGATCCTCCACAGCCCCGAACAGATACCTCATTTGAGTTTATGCGAATGTGGCTCGAAGACTGCAGCAATCCAGAATCCGACAACTTTGAACACCAGAATTGTCGCACCAAAGGAGACAGTATCCCAACACGGCTCATCGATGTCGGAACCATCGAAAATTCTACTTTGCAACTTGTCGAAACCCAGGAAGAAAGGATTCTCAATACCGGCTACATCGCGCTATCACATCCATGGGGTGACCCCAAAAATCATCCACCATTCTGTACGACGCGAGGAGAAGTCTTGGAAGCTTTCAAGAAAAGGATCCCTTACGAGGAATTACCGGCAACCTTCAAGGACGCCATATACTGCACGCAACGACTCAACGTACGTTACCTCTGGATTGATTCGATATGCATCCTTCAAGGAGACGACGGAGACTTCAAAGAAGAGTCGACGCGAATGGAAAACGTGTTCAGTGGAGCTTACTGCGTGCTTGCAGCGAGCCGCGCGAAGGGCCAACGCGATGGCTTCCTAGGTCCCCGCCAACGACATGACTTTGTTACTTTCCAACGCGGCGACGAAAAGCCATTTTATGTGTGTAAAACCATTGACAACTTCAACAAAGATGTCATTGAAGGCTCGCTAAACAAGCGTGGGTGGGTACTCCAGGAACGCGCCCTCGCGCGACGTACCATATACTTCACAGAGAGGCAAACGTACTTTGAGTGTGGTAATGGTATAAGGTGTGAGACGTTGACCAAGATGCACAAGTAAGCAAAGTCCGACGATTCTCATGTAGTATCATTGCATACAATCCCAGACGGCTGACAACTACACAGCAAGATGGCCAGCATCCTCGGCGACCCAAAATTTCCCACAAAAGCCATGGAAGGCACCCGAGCAATGAAGATAGCATACTTCCAAGGTCTATACAAGCTCTACTCCCGTCTAAATTTCACGCGCTACGAAGACCGCCCCTTCGCCATCGCAGGCCTAGAAAAGCGCCTACAAAACGCATTCGGCACGCGAGGCGCCTACGGTATCTTCGACGACGGCGACAAGCCCAAATCTGGCCTCTTTCATCGCAGCTTGCTGTGGCAGCGGGGCGAAGACGACGATGACGCCGAATGCATGACCCCCATCGACTTCCCACCAGAACGCAACGTGCACGTCCCGTCTTGGTCCTGGATGGCCTACAAAGGAGGGATAGACTATCTCGACCCGCCCTTCCAGTCCGCGGAGTGGGAAACGAGTGAGCTTATCCCGCCGTGGACACGAGGTCGCCCTGCGTCCACGGACTCTGCACCACCGGATGGTCAAATCGTTATTAGCGCTACGGTGCGTAACTTTGATGTGGCGGGCAGACAGCAGAATGAGGTCAAGTTCAGTTATGACACGGAGAGGCGGGCGGCGTCGGATGGGCACAGGGTTCAGTGCGTCATTGTAGCTCGGCTGAAAGAAGCGAGAAGGGATTGGGAGAGGGTGTTCTATGTCTTGCTCGTGACGCCGGTGCAGGGGATCACGGGGAGAGGAGTGCGCGTTTACGAGAGGGTGGGTGTAGGGTTTATGCCAGGGAAGTTCATCTCGCTGGAAGGAGAGGGCACAAAAGCCGAGATCGTTTAATTATCTCATAGCTCTAGTGTAATGATGGGTTTTACTGTTTCTCAGAAGTTGTCGGTATCAGAATTTAGTGGCGTAGCATCTCTGCATCTTATTCTGCAACTGGCGGAAGAATATAGGAAGACAACAAACTTTGTGCCTAAATCAGGTATCACGAGTCAGCGCAACAGCGGTCTAAGTCCACGGTGATTCCCGCCTATATACCCCTAGGAGATGTTACTACAAGGGTATTAAACATAATCAAATTCAACCCAATCCGATCCAATCCGATCGGTATCAGATTTTGCTATCGTACTTCGGATCCTTGGCATTGAGATGCTGATCATACTCAATCTGTACCTCCTTCTCAACCCCATCCTCATCCACCATCAATGCGCAATTGCGATTAATCAGATGCCACTCCTTCTTATCGTATGTCGTCGGCTCACTCGCTACAATTGTATGTTTCCCCATCTTCTCTGCCTCGAAGCTCGCTTCCAGGTTTTCGATATCCTTACTATCGGGATTACCAGGATATTTCGTATTCAGCGTGCGGCCGGCGAGCTCTGACCAGTAGAGCGAGGGAGGTTGCTGGGTAGCGTGGTTACGAAAACGGATAGCGAGGAGCTTTGTGCCATCCGTCGTGCAGAAGTTGAGTGAATTTGGCGTGTTGGATTCGCCGAGATGTGAGGACTGGAGTTGGAGGATTTGGATGACGGTTTTTTGCATGGCTTCAAACATTTTCTTCATTGGGTACGGCTTTTCCCATGTCTCTTTTCCTCCGCCGTTGGTGAGGTTGGTCATGTAGAGCGCTGCAGCGTGCTCAGAGTCTGTGCTACCCAGCACATTGCAGTAGGTGTCGAAGGATAGGAGGTCTGTCATGGTGCGACGGATGGTTGAGAAATTCGAGATGACACCGTTGTGCATGAAGACGTGGCGGCCGAAGACAAAGGGATGGGAGTTGACCTGTGTAACGACAGAGCCGCTGCTGGCGCGGATGTGGGCGAAGACGCAATGCGATTCGGTGTTGTTGCATAGCGATTTGAAATTGAAGTCGTTGATGGGTGGGCTTTGTGATTTGTAGAGTGCGGGGCGTGGACCGGTCACGTGCTTAACGTAGGATGCGGTTGCTTCGCTGTACCCTAAGGACGCGTGAGTGGTGGGTCTGAATGAGTAGGATCTTTTGATGTGCCTGCTATTAATTTCATGGTAAAATTATTCGCAGAATGGGAAGACTATGTACGTGGCTCACAATCATTCACCGTCCAAGAAGTGATAGACGACTTTTGACATGTACGTACAAGCGATACCCAAGCCATCCATATTCAATAGCGAGTTGCGCATGCGTAAAAGCTCATCCGACGTGTCATCCAGATGCTCGTTTCCATGGTGCGGTAATAGCCCTGGTAGGTAATGTTCGGAACATTGCCTACTTATACTGTTGGCGGGCGTAATAAGGACGTCTGAGAGAAGACATGGCTCTGTTAGGGAGATGTATGCGAACCAGCGACACATGATGCAAATGAGTAGCTCGGTGATAATGATGGTTATAAGGAGAGGGCGTGAGGGTGTGACCAGAAAGGAAATGCGCGTGATGTAGGCGGATATGCGGAGTTAGAGATAGCAAGAGGCTTCAAAGACGTGTGAGGTCGGTATGATATCGCGGGAGCGAAGTTTCCCACGAGATGCACTGGTGATGCATGGGATGGGAACAGCCAATCTAGAGATGGTAGGAACGGTGTCTTGAGAGATGGTACATACGACTTGGTGGTGAGGGGCACAGGCAGGAGCGGGGCAGGTGTTAGGGTATGGTAGCGCAGGCACGTATCTACCGAAACCTCGAATTAGTCCACCGTACGTACCGGTAGGTAGTACCTAGGTTTCAAGATCCTACCGTAGCCCCTGCATAACCGCATTTGGTACCTGCAACATCAGTCTTTGCGCGGAAGCAGGTCACCCAAATATTGAGCCCGATCCTTCGAAAATTCTGTCAACCGAACTTTCGTCACACCGTATTTGGTCCGAATTTTTCCATGGTGTAAGGCTGGCCGCGGAGCGCTTAGCATTAAACACATCCCTCGGTGTGTCAGCCTTCTTCACCTGCTTCTTGCAGCATATCAGCCCCTTTGCTGCCCACTCCTCCGACTACTAGCCGCGCGCTAGCATACTTAGTCGCCATCCTACACCATGACCACTTTTCATCCTTTTCCGCGGCTTCCTCTGGAGCTCCGAGAGCAAATCTGGAAGGACACCGTCGAACCGCGCACCGTCGACGTCCGGCGTGTTCGAGAGGGGACTCAACGCTATGGCCAACTGGTCTCGTCTACGCTAATACCAGCCATACTACAGTCCTGCCGGGAAGCCCGAAACCTTGGACTTTACGATCGAGTCTTCTTTGAGGTTGCTGCAGTAAAGAAATTCAAAGGCAACAATGCGCCCGAGATCGCCGTAGAGAGATTCTTCATGCCCGATGAGCCGGAACAAGAAGGGCCCAAGAAAGGAGGCACCCCCGACACCGAGCAGCGCTATGTCTGGTTGGATCTCGACATTGATATGGTGGACATCGGGGCTTCTAAGTTCTGCAATTACGAATCGATCGCATCAGCAGTCAAGCGTCTCAAGTTTGAGCGAGAGAACGGGGATGAATACTTCTACCATACTGAATCAAATGAACTCATGAAGTTTGTTAGTGTGGAAGAGATTCACATAGTCTGCGCAGATGGTTTCTGGATGTGGGCTGACGCTATATATTATCATGCCTGGCCCTGCGCCGAAGAAAAGCTGGTGTTCATTGACGCATTGGATGGTCGAGTTGCGAGTGGCATTGAATTCGAAACCGTATGTTACAGGTGCTGAAGGACGCTCGGCTAGAAGCTACTGGCGATGCATTTTCCACTGACGAGGAGTCTTGAAGCTGAATCAATTGTCGTATCTTTCTTTCAGGCTGTCGCTAGAGAGATGATTTTGTTGAGAGTGGAAGACATAGATTATTGCATTGACTTGCAGTGAGAACTTATCTTGCGTTTTACCGCTTCTCGTGCCTGCTGACTCTAGGAAGTCCTACTTTCAAGGTATGAGAAACATAGCGAGCGAATCGATGTGCTATATGAATCAGAATAGGTACCGCTAGTGCCCTTGGCCCCAAACGTCACAAACGCATTCAAACGTAACCAAAGGTCTCAGGTTGAAGCTGCTGAGGATTGACAGACGTAGTCTTCCAGCCTGCGTCACCCGAAGATCCCAACATCCAGTGGGTGCGCACGCGCTATCGCGAGGAATACCTTGGTTCTGTCAACCAAACCAGCGCACCCATACACCCAGATTCGCCACTCACAACCGTATCCCAAACGATTAGCTACGATGCCTTGGTCTCGGAGAAGATCGCACGCACAAACCATCTTGCCGTATAATTGCTGTTAGATAGTTAATTATTACTCCTTTCTGAGATGTTCCTACATCATGATGACTGCCATGTGGCGATCATTGCGACGTCTTACGTTCTTCACAAGATGTTTTCTTTAGCTAACGTGAACAGTCGCCACCACATCAACCTACGTCCAGATTGCACTAGCCGCTGATCAGTCGACGTAAGGCTGGTGTGGGTGGCTTGCGGTGATCTGAAGATCTGGTTCATGTCGCGTATCGCGGATCATGCAGGATATGTCTGCGCTTAGTAGGGATAGGATGTGAAAGAGAGTCTACAAGCTTTACCGGGAGGATGGTCCACCACATGCTCCTCGCAGCCATAGGTGCTGATGAGATAGATCTGCGACTATTTCATCAGCCTGAACTCACCCATCCACCTGGACCGCGGAGAAGCGGGGAGATCTGGTCAGGTGTTGCGCTTAGCATGGCGATGGCGTAAATGTCTACGAGGCTTAGTTTGATGTGCCGGCCATTCTGAGATCCAGACCAGTGGTCCGTAGGGCGGGCTAGAGCAGCGCATCTTTCTGGTGTTTGGGGGCGTTTCGAGTAGGACGACTCTGGACCTTGGGAGTCTCGAAGGGAAGAGAATCTGGACATGCAAGTTGCAACGTAGAAGTAGAGCGCAAATACGGTAATGAGCAGTGTAGATGTCCTGTCTCAATAATGAAAGAAAACAGGCGTCGCTACAATGCAACAGAGAGGCCTAGACTGGCAAGCTTCCTGCCTTGTTTACCTTCTGATTGCACGTGTAGGATGCGATCGTCGTTTCCTTCTCTCCCCACAAGGGACCGGGCACCGAAGAGCCGAGCCGCACACCATCAACCTTCTTTTTGCTGCTATCGTGACTTTTCCCCCACTGCCACCACCACTCTTGCACCCCGGAGCCGCCGTCAGCCTGCCGCCCGATACGCATCGAAGATGCTCTCGTCCGATGCTGACGCAAAGCGGCTGATAATCAGCTTGCTAACGTAGATGTGGGAGGCTAGAAGAGGCGTGATCGTCTAGAAGCCTCTGGCACAGATGTTGCCTATTATTCCATAGGTAGAGATTGCCTGGATCCCTTCGTTCGTTTGTTCTGCTGATCTTTGAGCCCTCGGTGGGGTGGCGCAATTGGCTGCACTCAGTTCTTCACAGGCGCGAGCGCTGGAAAAAGCGTCGCTGCAACAAACACCGACGTCACATCGGGTAGCGTTTCGAGATAGTAGAGAAGACGGGGCGAATTATTTAGGAGAAAAGGCTGTCGGCGAAGAGAGCGATTGACACCAGGATGCAGGACTTTCGATGCCGTTATCTGATTTGTCGCTACCAGCCTCGGAGACCGGCGATGCCAAGCTCCTGAACCTTTTCAATGCTTAAACTACGAATCAAGCACAGCGGCAATCTTTTTGCTCGCAGCCACCGGTCCAGACTACTGTTGCAGTTAGAGGCTGAATTTACAGGCACACCTCCCGCGTTACTGGACATCCAACCTCATTTAAACAAAAAATGCGAGGCTCTATCAGCCGCAAAGCGCCACATCAGAAGCAAGTGCGCTAAACCCCGGATTCCATAGGCTCTTTCTGACCAAGGACACACACTAAGTACTTACTATTGACACCCCTCAGCACGTGGTCGGCCCGATGCACACGCCGGAATCTGCGCCCTGGATAGTTACGTTTCGCTAGCTGTCCACGGCGGAGGGACCGAGAGTGACCGAGAGAGACCCCTTGCGACCCAGGCGCGCTTGCCCATGGCAATGGCATGGACAGGCAAAAAGTTTTCCACATCCACATCTTTCCGCTGAGGCAAACGTCGCCCAGACCGGGCTAGGGTGGGCGCCGCCTGCACTGCTGATGGGGAGAGCGCATCCTCATTCGCACCCGACAACGAGCGGGGTCGTTGGTGCAGCAATTAAGGCCGGGCGATTTTGGAAAACTCTGTGCCGCCTCCCGACGTTCCATGGTGCACGCCCCAGCGCCGTGGGTACATGAACGACGCTACAACTCGATAGCCAGGGCTGTCTTACTAGCGTCCGGCCAAACCACTTCGGGCCCTCAGACGCAGTGCATGCTCGAGGGCTCGAGGGTCACCATCGACAGGGTCTACCAGCAGGATCCACAAGGGTGGGTAGTTGGGATGTGCCCCGTTCGTCTCTGGTATAAAGACCCTGTCGTTCACCCTAGGAATCTGACTTTCGACAAGGGCGTTTTTCACTCTTCTACAACGTATTGGCCCGCTCTCTATTCACTGCCATAGTGCAACTCATTTTGTAGCTCTTGCTGCCACCCCCGAAGCGACTGATAGTCGACCTTCCACTCCGGTATCGACTCCAGAGCGCCACTCAATACCTCAAGCGACCTTCCTTACGCGACACCACCCCATTGCGCCCTTCACCCTTTGCCCCACTGACAAACCCAAGCGGCAAACCCCATTGCAACCATGGCCGAAGAGAAGAAGTATTCCGCCCAGTACGTCCGCGAGGGATACACTGGCGACGACGTTCAAGATGGCACCGTGACCGACAACTCCGATGATCTCCAGCGCCATCTTGGTAACCGCCAAATTCAGCTCATCGCCATCGGTGGATCAATTGGTACAGCATTGTTCGTGTCTGTTGGTGGTGCCCTCAACAAGGGCGGACCCCTTGGCATGCTTCTTGCCTACACCGGGTACTCGTGCATCATCGCTCTCGTAAACAACTCTATGGCCGAAATGGCCAGCTTCATGCCGGTCTCTGGAGGTTTCATCCGAATGGCTGGCCACTGGGTAGACGAATCACTCGGCTTCATGGCAGGCTGGAATTTTTTCCTCTACGAAGCACTGCTCATCCCATTCGAAATCACGGCTCTCAACATCGTATTGAGGTTTTGGAGAGATGACATCCCGGTTGCTGCTGTCTGCGCCGCTGTCATTGTCCTATACGGGTAAGACTCGCCCATTCTCTTTCCAGCCGTGGAGAACCCCTCGAGATCCTAATTAATCGTGTATAGTGCCTGCAACATCCTCGCTGTGAAGGCTTACGGTGAAGCCGAATTTTGGCTATCAGGCGGCAAGGTCATACTGATCTTGATCCTCTATACCTTTACCTTTATCACCATGGTCGGCGGCAACCCCCAGCGTGATGCCTATGGCTTCCGGTACTGGAGCAACCCCGGCCCAATACCCGGCGACAGCAGTTTAGCTCGGTTCGAAGGCTTCCTCGGTTCGCTATGGGCTGCTTCCTTCTGTATCGTCGGCCCTGAGTACATTTCTATGGTCTCCGGTGAAGCTAAGCGCCCCCGAGTCTATATCAAGAATGCCTTCAAGACGGTCTACTGGCGCTTCGGAGCCTTCTTCATCCTCGGTGCGCTCTGTGTCGGTATCGTTTTGCCCTACAACGATCCTGAGCTTATCAGCGTTATCGACAGTGGTGAAAAGAGTGCTGCTGCCTCTCCCTATGTCATCGCCATGAAGAATCTTGGTATCAACGGTCTTCCCCATCTGGTCAACGCCCTGTTGATCACGAGTATCTTCTCTGCCGGCAACACCTACACCTACTGTGCAACTCGCAGTTTGTATTCGCTCGCCATCGAGGGTCGCGCGCCGAAGATCTTTCGAAAGTGCACGAAGAATGGTGTCCCGATTTACTGCTTCGTGGTCGTCATGATCTTCCCGTTCTTGTCGTTCCTGCAGTTGTCTAAGAACTCTGCAAACGTTCTGACCTGGCTCATCAACATCATTACTGCTGGAGGAATTATCAACTACATCGTCATGTGCGGTACCTACCTCGCTTTCTACAAGGCCTGCAAGGCGCAAGGCTTGGACCGCAAGACCCTACCCTACTGTGGTTGGTTTCAACCCTATGGAACCTGGATCGCGTTGTGCTTCGAGATCACCGTCGTCTTCGTTTACGGTTACTCCACCTTCCTGCCCGGTGCCTTCACCCTTGAGTCATTCTTCACCTATTACACCATGGTCCTTCTCGCCCCGGTCACCTTCTTCTTCTGGAAGCTTGTCAAGAGAACTAAGTGGCTGAAGCCGCACCAAGTGGATCTTGTCTGGGATGCCCCTCTCATCGACGCTTACGAGTCTAGCTTTGTCACACCTCCGGTGGGATTTTGGGTATGTTCCCATCTGTAACCCTCTCTGCTACCATTGCTAACACGCACATCCAGACCGAGATGCTTCAACTTATCGGCTTGAAGCGCAACGTTCCCGTTGATAAGCGTGTCGTTTGAACTCGCACTCAGTATCCATTGTAGCGACGATGAACTATGTACAGCAATTTGTTATGATTACGCTCTGTCACGGTTGGCTAGATCTTTTTTGACCGACAGGCTACGAGCCTTGATACCACATTTCCATGAATACAATACCCATTCGCTCAACAACTTCTTCCGACCAGATGTGGCCTGCAAATGATGATCTGCATTTGCATTTCTCTAGGATGACAAGCAGCGACATGCTTCGCGACTACCGACTATATGACACATCCCAACGCGACAATTGGATGAGAGTGAGCTTGCAACAAATTTCCACGTAAGAAAAATTGTGAGTATGCCTCGGTGGGGCGGGAAAGTTTCTCCACGGGCACACTTGCTGTTTTGACACACATGTTCCGTCACTCATCAGTGTCGATCACAGCGTTGAGCACTTGTGCGTCATCGCCTTGATCACATTATTGATAATTTAGCAAACGCGCTTTGTGATTTGTAGCTACCAACGAGGGAATGCATGCTGACATCAAAGTGTCTTAGAGCGTAATCACGTGCACCGCGTCTGCCTCGTTCCAGCCCATGCTCTAGATGGCGCTGCGTCGTCCATAGAACAGCACCTTTCCAACCACAGTGGCGAGGCAAAGCTCTGGCGAACTGACTCGCGATTTCGCCGAAGCAGCACCAGAAACAAACACTACTCCGCATTATTATTATTTTCCACACACACACACACACACACACACACACGGTCCCGAACTTTTTCTCATGGTGCATGGATCGCGTGATGATGCTGCCACTACTCCGTACCTACTCTACCGGTATCCGTACTGCGGCTCCGAACACGTACCATATCGGCCCAGCTGCGCTGCCCCAGAGAAAATACTGTGTAGCAATGGAAAAGCTTGATCGCACGCATGCAAGTCACCCGCCTCAAGACTTTTCTAGAGCCACACACACGAGATGACGTGCCGAAGCTTATCTCGCGTCTGTCCGTATCAATATCAAATTATTGTACTCCGTATCAAGCAATGCAATAGAATAGATACGCAGTCTCGCCGTTGACTTGCCTGAAATGAACATGCGATCCCGTCGAGCACCATCAGCAATAATGCGCACCTTTTTTGCTCGCCGTACCAGCACAGACGATAGATACCGGTAGGTTACAGGTAGCCACCGAGTCCCCCGGGCGCACTACAGTAGACAGAAACGGGACTAGAACAAAAACCGTGCGCACTCGCCCCAGCCCGACACCAACGCTAAAACTAGTTTAGTGTAGGTACTTACGCCCATGCCCACGTTTCCTGAGTGTTGGCAGTCCCCGTTTCTCCACATATGATAACGTAACAGCCGCACACCTGCACCACAAAAAAAAAGAAACTTCCCTGTACCCTGCCTGGCCCCTGCCATGATTAAAGAAGAAAAGTGCTTGTGCGCGCCAAACTTTAAACGCTTATGTGTACGATGTGGATGCGATTTGGTAAGGCGGTATTTTATTGGGTTCTCCGACGGGAAATGGGCGGGAAAAGGGTTGGTTACATGACAGTTTATTTGCGGGCCCAATAAGAATAGCAACGACACGGAGAAATTGGACCGTGGAGGTGGGTGGGTTTTAATCATGACTTGGGGCTGGGCGATGAAATTGGTGTCGAGAGCCGGAAAGATGGACTGGCTGGGGGCTACGGCTGTGTATGGTATGGTGTGGTTCGTGGTTGGAGATGAGGCTGCTGAATGTATTTACGACACTGTGTTTGGGATTGTTATTGAATAGGTAATAGGTTGGTAGTGCCTATGATGTGAGTGAGCAAAGTAGGATAATCAGATCGCGAAAGAAAAGTGAGTGTAGTATCGATATTTGTTATTTTCTTCTTATTGTTCTCTTCACTTCGTTCAGGACACATTGTAGCTAATAACGAAAAGGAGAGAAAAGTATCCTACCCCATCCCATCCCATCTGCGTAAAACGACCCTACCCATTCTTTTTCTCAGTCTCAAGACACGCTATAGAAACTATTCACACACACAACGACGTAACTACCCTCTATCCTACGATCTCCTCTCGTCTTAACCCTCAAGTGGTAACCGCCTCGCCCTCTCCACATCCGCCATCCACCCCTTCTTCCCCAGCCTTGCCCATATCCTTCCCAACGCTAGCAGTTAAACCAGTCCCGAATTATTAATTCCAATCTCGCAACACCCTATCCATACCTACCCCGTCTTCCCCCGTCTTTTTCCCCATACATCCTTCTAGAAGGAAAAAGACGGACCGATTACGTAAAAGCGCACCGGGCTGGGGCAGGGTGAGGGGGGGGGGGGGGGGGGGTCGGGTCTTTGGTACCTCGACGTCGTGACGGGGTTCATCAGCATCGTGTCAGCGAAGGCGTCGTGGCGATCGGGCCACGCCGTCAGTGAGGGGTTGGGTTTGTGTCAGAGGCGTTGTGGGGATCGTGATCGGGCTTTTGGTGCCTCGACGCCGTGTGCCAGTAGTGAGACTGTGGGGATCGGGCCTTTTGGTACCGTTAGGCGTGATTTTTTTTGGATTCGTGTTGTTCGCATCCGCATCCGCGTCTTTGTATAGTGGAATCTGGGGTATGGGGTGGCCCGAAGTGGAAAACCTGGGGGGTTTCGATTTCGGTTTCGGTGCGTTTGGATATGTAGGTACGGTACCTACGCCATTTGTCGGTTTTGGCGTGGTTGTGGTCGTTTGTTCTTGTAGTTTGGTAAGGCGAGCGCGTGTGGCGTGTTGGCGTAAGGCTGTGGTGTATCTAATAACAAACCCAAGTGCGGCTCCGGCTCTTGATATCTACCTACCGTTCGTTTTGGATACTGTGTATGCCGACGATGCGATACGTTTGGACTTGAACAAACCACTTTCTCTCTTCAAACACTCCAGCAGAAAAAAAAAGAAGAAGAAAAAAAACCGCACATTTTGGTGTATGTACGACTCCACGTACCGAATTTCCGTCCCTTCCCTTCCCTTCCTCCTCTTCTCCTGCCTAAAAAAAAGGAAAATGACATCACATCATATCATAGCATACCATATCGTCAGCACCAAACCAAATCATTCCATTCACGCCACACCACATCTCACCCCAGCCCATACAACTGCCCCATAACCTCCCCCATATCCACCTCATTCGGCGTAACCCTAACCCTCCCATTCACCACACAATCCACCACGCGTCCCACAAACAAACCCCCCAACCCAACCAGCAACAACGGCACAACAACACGACCAAGCACGCGTCCCCAAGATACAGCAGCGCTCCCGTATCTTGACCCCCCCTCTAGCACCGTCAAGAACGCCAACCTCCCGATCCAAACGTGCCACGCGCATAAGATGAGTGTGGCGAGTAGGATGCTGGAGGAACTCGTGTGGAGGTAGGGGGATTGGGCGCGCCGGCTTAGGAGTTCGTAGAGTTGGTCTAGGGTTTGGACGCCGGCGTGGAGGAGGGCGGGGAGGAGGAGCATGGTGGTGGATAGGGCGATGACTTCGAGAGTGAGCATGGCTAGGTGTTTGATGGGGTTGCTTTCGCGTTTGTGGGTTCGCCAGGTTGTTAGGAGGGAGGTGCGGGGGTTGGGGTGGGGGCTTGTTGTTGACATCGTGAGGAGCATGGCGTGGAGGGGTGCTGTGGAGTTGGGGTTTGGTAGATGGATGTAGGTAGCAGCTGGAGGATGAAGCTTGTAGCGATAGTTGTTCGGGTAAAGATGTTGAGAAGGTGGTGTGTAGCTCCGTAGCAGTTGTTCGTATAAGCGTCGTTTCTTGTTTCCTTCTCTCTCGGACCCTCGAGATTCACAGCTCTTTCTGCGTTTGAGATTTTTTTTTTCGACAGGTACGTGACAGTTAGTGATGCCAGCGCCAACCTCCTTCCTCTTCTTCGCGTTCGAACACCCCCTTCCAATATCCTCTTCCCCAACGCACAAACCCTTCTATTTCTCTCACAGCCTCGGCACGCGCACTTCCTCTTCCTCTTCTTCTTCCCCTTTTCTACTCCCAGCTGCGCGTTCAATTTACTCCCCTCTACCACCCAAAAATAAAAAAGCCCCCCAGACCTATCCTCCCCTCTCGTCTCGCGCGCGCGCTCAAACTCCCTTCTTTCTCCCTTTCGCAGTTGCACACACACAACCTCCGCGCACACAACCTCGGTTCCGTTCGGCTTCCGTAATCGCGCCAAGCCCAATCTCTTTCCTTCTTTCTTTCACCGACCGACACAAACACGACGTCGCGTCGCAAACCCACCGACGTAAGTTCGCGCAAAAAAAAACAGCGCACCCGTACAAGAAGAAATCAAAAGTCGATGTGTGAATGAAAGCAAAAGGTGTCACGCGGCCGGTAGAAAGAAGCATGCATCATCCGCGGCATCGTCATGCTGGGGGGGGGGCGGAGTTAGGTTAGGCGTTCTCAGGTAGGGGTTGCCCCGCATCTTGGTATGCAGCAGCGCGCATCCTGCCTCTTCTTCTTCTCTGCGCTGAGCGATTTGATTGGGTAGGGGTTTGAAATTTGCGGATTCGCTTTGTGGCGGATGCAGCGCCGTAGAAAAGAAATTAAAGGGAACCCTTTTTTCTTTAAAGGGGGCGGATAACGAACGACATACAGCAGCAACAGTACAGCAATCAATCTAAAATAACATGTATACGTATGGGTTGTACAACCTGCCGTAGGTTGGATATATTTACTTCAACACACCTATAAATAATTTCAACGCCAGAAAAAAAAAACGCATCGAAACTCTGATCCCCAATACGCCAAAACCCTCCCTTTCATAGCAATGAACCCCAAAAAGAAAACCCCCCCCCCGACTCCACACTCTCCCCAATCATCTAGCTACTACCCAAAATCCTCTCATACGCTTCCTCCACCTCCCTCGCAACCTCCAACAAACTCACAATGACAATCTGATGCGTAACATTCGGCAACCGATCGCGATGCAATCCAATCCACTCCAACGGCGGCGTCGCCTCACCCATATCCCTCAATTGAGGCGTCTCAATCAACGGCGGCTCCAACGCCGTATATTCGTACCGTGACTGCGGCACATTGACAACAGCGGTAATCTTCTCCTGGCCGTCGGCCGTCAGAGAGGGCGCGCGAGGCCGGGTCGACGGCGGAATGGTTTTGTCGGCATCGTTAGCGCCTGGTGAGGGTGGTTCTAGGTCTTCTTGGAGAGTTTGCGATGTGCTAATTTTGATGTTTGATTCTGGGAGAGGTTTGCCCAGGCGGGAGGCGAGAGTGCGGGAATGGTTAGCCCACATGGTGCGTATGTAGGAGATGCGTGAGTAGTTCCAACCCACATCTACTTTACCTTCCAACGAGCTTCGGAAGAGGTAGTCGATGTGTGTGCCCTTTGGTACCTGCCATGTGTGCATTGTGGCAATAACCTTGGGGACACGCAGGATTGTGCCGCCGCGCGCGGAGCTGGCGCTTGCGGAGACATCTTCGACTGTGAGCTCGGTTACGGGTTTGCTTTTCTTGGGCTTCGGGACGGAGGATAGTGCGACGGAGAGCTGGCCGAGAGTCATGCCTAGGCTGGAATGGATTTTGGTCTTCTTTTCGAGCGCGACGGCGAAGCGTGCTTGCATATCTCCGGCTTCTAGCATCAGGAGCTGGTTATCTATAAACGTGGAAGGGAAGACACCAAGTCTGATAGAACGGAGCGTGACGACGACGTCGGTATGCAGCGAAATCGGGGCCTTGAAGTTGTCGTTGTCCTCCTTGGCCAGTATTTGACTGTGCGACGGTGATCGCTCGGAGGGTGTGGCGACGGACGACTTGCGGCGAAGGAACTTCTCAATGTCTTTGAGCGACTGCGTATAGGCTTGCTGATTCTCTTGAATGAGTCGCTCAATTGCTTGCCATAGCGCCAGACCCTGAGCAGCGCTCGTAGCGTGGCAAAAGATGTGTACTTTCCCACCGTCGAGAATGGCAACAAGCCGGTCTTGTGCATCTTCACCTTCTTGGCGCACATTGTACATGAGGAATGCAAAGTCGGCAATGTCCGCCATGAGAAAGGCCTGAAAGTCGAACCCAGTCTTGACCCGCAGTTGGCGGAAGGCGATTGAAGCTTGGATGAGTGGCGTTTGGCGGGTATTTGGGTCCTGTAATGGCCAACCGATTGATGTGCGTACTTTGATACCATGCAATTCGATGAAACCACTCGTGCGACCGGTGCTCTCGATACCGATCTTCTCGACGCCCACGCATAGGTTCTGTTCCGATGTCGTGGATTTCGTCGACGAAGCCCACATGTTGTGAATATGCAACCATGATTTTCCAATGGCTTGCCCGAGGTCCAGATCAATTTTTACATCGGCAATCGCCACGTTTGCATTCCATGGGAAGGCGGTCGCAGCAGCAACCTGCTGATAGCGCTGTATAAGGTACTCCTGCGGTTCCGAGTCTACGTCCGGTGATGGTGATTTCGACGCTCGTCGGATCTCTGGTGGCACCCAGATTTCTCGGAATAGTAGAAAGTCCTGTAATTGACGCGCATTGATTTGGAGGGCAGTTGGGTTAATCTTGAGAATAGCTGAGATGCCACTGGTGCCGTTGAGATGCTTGCTGTTCATGAAGGAAAGTACGATCGAGTCCATGTCCAAACTAAAGGTTGACTCGCGTGAATACACATGCTGCACAGTGGTTTGAAGCTTCTCGAATGTAGCCGATGCAGCAAAGAAATGGTCATGTTCCTGAGACTTCACGCTGTTGACCGTAATGTATATGTCATCCACCTTCGCAATAGCTGTTACGCGAGCGATGGGCTGACAGCTGAGGCTGAACTCTTGTTTGCAGATTCGGAGTCCTAGATTGAGTCTTGTCCTGCCCAAAAGAGTAGTGGGGTCGGCCGTGATGATGTTTTCGTCCTCAAGCAGCTTCGCGGTCGGCTTTGAATGTTCCAGAGATTCCTCAGGCGAGGCGGGCGAGTCGTCCTGGTCCTTTTCACGGACCACCGCTTTGATACTATCGGATATATCAATAATGATGGGCACCACGGTTGGCAGTAGTGTATTTGTGGATCCATCAACTCGAAGCTCAGCGTTCAGCGAAGGTTCACTTCCATCATCCTGATATTCGACTCGCACTGCGACACCCGGAGCTCGGAGGGCCATACTGCTCTTCTCATCACCGACAAATTGGCTGTACCTTCCCTTTTGTTGCGATCGACCTGAAGCACCTTGCACTGGCGAAGTGTCACTACCGTGAATATGCACCACCGCTCC
Organism: Decorospora gaudefroyi; assembly: GCA_010015605.1. NCBI lineage: Eukaryota > Fungi > Ascomycota > Dothideomycetes > Pleosporales > Pleosporaceae > Decorospora > Decorospora gaudefroyi. Next base: position 41,199 of record ML975342.1, read on the forward strand.
AGCGAAGTTGACATCAGCTGTCAAAGATGCTAGGCGTTTGTTCCCGAATGGATTCTTTCGCTGTGCACCCGTGGTCGTTGGTGTCATGTTCCAATTTGCGGAGGCCTCCCGGAATTTCTTCCCAGCAAGGGAAATGGATCGTTCGATAACATTTCCAGGTAGGATGAAATGCGAATCTAGCTGAAGATCGAGTGATTTGCCTGCAGCATGGAAGGCTAACTGGCGTGTCTCCTTGGTGGACGCGTACGCTACATTGAACACCATTTTGGGCAACAAGGCTGAGTTGAGAGATCGGACCTTCTTGTCAGCTGATATGGGTACCATCTGCAATCGCATATCTGCTATCATCAGGCGTCCAGCGTCGTCTTTCTGGGTCGAAAGGTCAATCCTGCCAAAAGAAAGCACGAGATCCTGAGTTTCCGTTCGAGGGAAGGGAGCGACAGAGTTTCCGACGATCCAACTTATCTGGAGATCAAGAAGTTCCAGGGCATAGGTTGACGTAAACAGAGCCCCTGAGCTACTGCTATCGCTGTCCTTCTTCACGGCGTTTTTGCCTCTCTGCTCCCGTCTTTGTGTAATCCTGCTCTTTGTATGTCGAAGCCGTCGCAGGTAGTTCTTTTCCTTCGATAAGTCTAGATCTTTGATCTTGTCTTGCAAATGGTTTACTACGTCCATCACGGCTGAGGCAGTATCGGCAAAGACATTCACTTCCAGCCCTGAACTTAGAAGACGGTACACCCTACGAGTAGGCTCAGAGTTTTTCTCGGTCGTGGCCTGGAATACTGCACTGAAGGTAAGATTGCCGCAACGGCGCACCGAGTCGGATTCTTTCAAGCTCATGTCAACTGTGATCTCCTGGACACGTACTGTAGCTTCCGGATACAACATTACACCCAGATTCGAATCGATGTTTGTAGCCCTCAGTTGAACGGTCGAGAGTCGCAGGGCAAGTTTTGCAGTTGGTGAGTCCGCGTTTCGTCCGGGAGCGCTCGCCAAGATGTACATTCCATGCAGTGTCATCTGCACGCTGAACAGTGTATCCTTCGAAGTTGTGGGAGCTTCGTCTTTCCGAGAATCTGCGGAAGGGGGGAACAGGTCCTCAATGTGCGTCTTCAGAACTTCAACATCGTCCTGAACAGCTTGTAACATATGCGACATCTCCGGTTTGTTGATGGTAGTGACGAGGGCTTGGATTTCCGAAGCCTGGAGTTGCAACCTTTCGACTATGCCTGAGGCCAAGACTGTAGTCTGCTCTTCCGTTTGCGTAATCATCAGTCGTCCATTTAGTGGTGGCAGTTCGAGCGAGCTGATGACGTGAAAACCTTCTTTCGACGTACTGTATAGCCTGTGGAAGTTCGCATCGAGATCGTAATCCACTCGCAATGTGACGTTTTTGCCAAGGGCTGGGATGACTGCGATACGTCCAGACGAGCCTGTTATTGACCAGCCAAGCGGCTGTAGCACAGCTAGTTCCACTTGGTAAGCATCCATGAACAGGGCAAGCGAGATGTTTGGTAGCTGGGTCGCCTTCTTCTTGGGCTCGTTCTCCTGATTTGTCGCGTTCGCAACCTCCCGTATAGCTTTCGACTGGCGCAGGAAGTACGCGACCTCGTCCTTGAGGACTGTGTCGACCACTTCAATAAAGCCTAGAATATCTTCCTGTACCTTTACAACGATCTTCCTGCTCGCAGCTGTCGCCTTGATCTCGTTCGGTATCTTGCTATCACGTTCGTGTTCTACCATGGCGAAGTAGAGGCTCGGTTTCTCAAACTGAGTCTTGGCCAATAGTCGAGATCGGGACGAAAGTTCACTAACAGCTACATCCAAGTCGAGATGCGCAGAAATAATTTCACCAAGATTCGAGGCCCGGCTATCCGCATCAAGGAAAGCGAAGCGCATGCTTTGGCCAGTGTTAGAGCTCCGGAGATTGATCGTATCCAGCGTGATTTGAACCTTGTCCGTTGCAAAGATCACTTGCAAGTCATGATCAAATGTAGGCAACGGGGTCTGAGTTGGTTGCGCGGATCTCGGCTTGGCTTTTTCTGCAGCTCTCAGACTCTGTTTCTGAAAAAGGTCCAGTAAAGACTCTGCAAGCTCACAAATCTCCCATTGGACCCGTAAGCATGTCTCCCTAGAGCTGATCTGGGCAATTGTGATCTTCTTTGGAGTGTCAGACCCGACTAGCATAAGTCCTGTCGGCTCCGGTGGTGGTAGCAGTGCGACAGTGATCGTCAACAGGTGCAAGGCCAATTCGCTCTGTCTTGGACCAGGATCAACGATTAATTTGATCTCTGCTGATTTCACATCGACGCGCAATGGTGCTGACTCCGGTGTCGGTAACTTCTCTTCAAGGTGTCCAAACAGAAGTCTCATTGCGAGGCTCTTCTTCACGTGTGCGAGATCCCATGTACGCCAGTGGTCCCACATCGAGATGATATTCTGTTCGGCATCATCTGGACATGTCACCTCAGGTTGAGAGCAATCGCCCAGGACTGCATCCTTCTCAACCTGTGGTAGACATTTCCACGTATAGCGAAATCGAGAGATGATCTTCCAGGAGTCATGGTTCCGCAAATGGTCCCTCGCAGCTCGTAAAGCATATGATGCTTTGGTGAGGAAGACCGGGTCCGGATACTGTTCTTGCAAACTAGTGAGATACCAGGCCAAGTAACGCAGTCGATGCTGCTGCCTTTGTTCGACCTCTGCAAATTCCAACACGAATTCTTCGGCTAAAAGTGTTGTCCGATGAATGAGTGCCGCTAGATACTCGACCTTGTTGCTTGCAACGGCGTTCTCAAGCGAGCGAAAAGACACATGCACTGAAGTTTCCTTACTTTGTAGCATCCACACCAGGATGTCGTTGATTTCAGCCTGAATGGCAACTCCCCCGCCTTGGCCATGAAGGTTGCGCTCGGTCACTGAGACCCCGAGTGATCCCAAGGTAGTATGCAATGATAGCGAATTCTCACCAGCTCGTTCTCCGGGATATGACTTCACTCTCGCAGTCAAGTTCAGCCGGTTGAGTATTACATCGTACTGATCCTTGCCGGTTTCTGCTGCTGATTGGGGATAGAAGCTGTGGTCGAGCCGCACGTGCGTAAAAGGTATGCGAACGTTGAACTCAACTGAATTTCCTTTGCCCTCAAGTCGATTCTTCCTGTCCAAAATCTTTGTCATGACCTTGACCTGAAAATCGTCCAACAGGTCTTCAGGGCGCCTAGGTTGAACGACTTGGATGAGGCTCGAGACGCACTTGACGAACTCCGGTGTGCAATATACTCGTATACCTGGTTCCGCACTGACCAAGACACTGGTGTGCGTAAAGCTCTCATCCATATGCTTGGTGGATACATCATTGAAGTCGGCCCCATCAACATCGCGGACCTCGGCGGGAGAAGCTATAGCGGGAAAAGAAGGGACACACGCTAAATCCGGCTCAACATGTAGAAATGGGAAGTATGGTGTGGCAAGGTTGCTAGACAGTGCGACAGATGAGGGTGCTGAGTTTTGCTTCGCATCAGCATCATTTCGCAGGGGTTTATACAACTGATGCTCGCTGTCCATACGACTAGGCGAGCCGCCCAGCAATGTACGACTTCCACTGGATACCGCTGTCTTGCTGGTAGCCTTATGTCGGAGGGTAGATCGGATGCTGTTGGCCAAGGAGTTGCTTGACGAAGATCGCGTAGCACTTTGGCGCAGTTGCCGCCCTCTAGTAGAAGAACGGTTTGATGAAAGACGCGATGAGGCAAAGGAGTCGTCGCGATGCGTGGGCGGCTGGAACAGGAAAATAGGATGAGGCACATCCGGATACTGCATTGCCGGTGTGCGGATATTCTGCCGATTACCGTCGCCCTGGCGAGAAGAAGGATTAGGATTGTTGGCAAGCATGAACCGCGTACGATTGGTTCGTTGATCGTGCAACTGCATGTGTTCCTGTTGCCGTTGGCGCACTTCGGAAAAGTCAAGCTTCCGCGTCATTATATTCAGCGTGAGAGTCGTCTGCAGGAAAGCGCGTGTAGAAATTGCCTCGTTTTCTCCATAGTGCGTCCTGTGGCGCGATACAGCCTTTGCATCGAGGGCATTGATGGTAAAATCTGGTATATAGACGTTGACTCGTTGGGAGAATGTACTTCCAGCGAGATCATTCAAGTCCAAGGTTATCGGGCTCGTCTTGAGAAGCAAAGCTTCCTGCGCGATATGCACACAAACGCGGACATGCTGTGTCCTCAATCTAAGAAAAGTAGCATCGTAGATTACCGGAATTTCGGTAAGGGGCAGTGTATTTTCATCATCATCCAAAGTGAAAGCGAATGAGCGTGCCGCTCCGGCTGCAGCCTCGACGAATTCCGCGGTGCAATCTCCTGATATGGCTCCTATGTCGAAGTCCCAATTGCACACATAGGTCGGTTCGGCAGGAGGTAAACCAAAGAGCCGGTGACCAAAGATGACCGCAGAGTCAACGAAGAGCTCGGTGCGGCCAGTCGAAAATTCCGTGGGGATCTCGAGGTCTGGAACAAGCCCGCCAAGAGAGACGCTGACAGGACTAAAGTTGACCATCAGATCCATGTAGTAGTTGGTAAACCTGAGATCTGCCGCGGCGTAGGGGATGTCGGCTCGAATTCCACGCTCGGCTGAGTACAAGTTGGCAGGCAAGAGCACAGACGACTCTTCCGCAGATATGCACAGGATGACATCTAGGTCATTTGAGATCTTAGTTGCCTCGCCATTCGCCTGAGCACCGTCTGCTGCCAGATTAGCGCTTGGAAGCCCCTGAAATTCCTCCAGGGTCTTGAAGTGCATATCGTCGCCGAAGTAGTTATCTTTGATCTTCATGAAATGATGTATAAGCCAGCCGTACAGCTCGAGATTGAGCTTGTGACCCTGAATGTCCATAAAGAGCCGGTCGGTGTTCATGGGAGACGTCTCGGTCATCAAGGTGTGGCTGCCGGTCAATGTAAGACCTTCAAGGTAGGCCACGTTTGGTGACTGGACGAAGGTTTGCAGCGTGTTTTTCTGAGGCATCAGTACTTCAAGACCAAGGTGCTGGCCCTTGACATCGAATACGATCTCGTTTTGAAGTGGACGAAACTTATCCAGTGGTATAACAACGTCTCCTTGCAAGCATTTGCCAGACAAAATAACAAAGTTGTTGTCCTCTCGATCAGCCGGATTGTTGATGATGTTGGAGTCATTCGTGTTGAGATACAGCTTGAAATTGGAGAATTCGACGTTAAGGGAGTATTGAAACGGCACAAAAAGAAAGTAATCAGGCGGCGGCCCAGAGCCCCAGTCAGCTACAAGATCCGTAAGCAAGAACAAGTGATCTCTGAGCAGAAACAACTCCAAGTCCTGGCACTTGATGTTGAATAGCCACTTTCGCAAGGTGTTCCAACCACAGGGGTTGGAGAGGTCGCAGTCCAGCGTGATAGCGCCGGAGCGCCACAATAGACCATGATTCACGCTGGAAGATATTTCGGTGCTGGGTATGTCGACGTCCACTTTGCTCTGATATCCTTCCTTGGAGGCGTACATGTCCATGACATAATTGACTGAGGATTGCGGGGCTATCTTTACGTCGATCCACGCGAACGGACGAACATTCTGGGGACCAGTAGTATCTCGGCGCTTTCCTAGTCTAATACGAGATTTTGGCTTGCCCTTGGTTTTGTCCGCTCCAGGCTTGTCGTGCGCCGCCAGCGTATGCGCTTTGCCTTTCCATTTCCAGTCCTTTGATGACTCGCGGATTGGTATGCGTAGCACTGTATCTTCTTCAATGCTGAGAAACAGCTTGAAGACGGATAACACACGGGGATCCCCCGGCTTCAGACGCGGGCAAGGAACGGCGTCAGCGCGCGATCCAGGGAAGAAGATTGATTGGAAAATGCCGCGATGTCGGTCTGCCCATGGGCCATAGTTTATGGTACCTCCGAAAATCTGGATGTCCATGCCATAGTCGGGTGGAAGACATCCATTGATATCGTTTGGGCGTGTAGGGTCAATGTGCCTGTTGTTGTCGATATCGTTTAGTACAGGCCCAGGCACGTCCCAGTAGAAGGAAACGTTGACACATGGGCAGTCAGCGATCAGGGAGGTCTTTGCGTATTCGATGCCGTCCCACTCGCCGTGCCCATCATTGGTAGTATCATCGAGATACCGCGCCAGTCCTTTCCAACGCTCTCGTCCAGGGAAGCGCCACTGCGAGTTCAAGGGCGCGCCGTTGTTGCCCGCGCTCGACTTGGTGTGGGTGTGGATAGAGTCTGTGTCCGTGGAGAAAAGGCGGCGGAGGTTGGAGAACTTCCTCAGCCAGCGCCAGTGTTTTTTCTGGCCCGCCTTCTGCTCGATTATACTGTCTTCTGGAATGCCCTGGCTCACTTCTTGCTTGTACTGTGTGGCGGAATCGAGTTGGCCGATCTTATAGTCGGGGTTCGGCTTCATGTGCACGACAGGGTGGGTGACCTGAAAGTTGAAGAGCTGCTGGTATACGTCTAGAGGACCGCACGTGGACGCGTCTAGGGTACCGGCCGCCCTTTCGAATTGCGCAGTGATGACGGCGAGCGTATGTTCGTTTCCAACGACAATAGCGCCTTTGACAATGTCGACGTGGACAGGAAGGAGCTTGAGGAAGGCGGGAATGTCGGCTTTCTTGGTGTTGGAGGCGTTGGACCGGCCGGTGTCGGTTCGCTTGACGCTCTTGTCGCCGCCGGTGTGCGATTTCTTCAGCTTGCGATGGTGGTGGTGTGATTCGTCGTCGGTGGCCGTCTTCTCGAAATCGGCGACGGATGGCTCGGGAGATTTCGCGTCTTCGGCGGCGGCCTCTGCCTTCTTCTGTACAGCCTCAATGATGCCATCGTATGCGGGGCTGCGGTTGTACATGAAGGCCTCGACACCCGAGACCTTGACCGAGAAGCGACATGGTAGCTCCTTCTGCGTCTGCTTGCCTCCTTTCTCTGCCCTGTCCACATTCCCATTTCGACTGCCAGCCCCGCTGCCGGAGGTGCTGGACGTACGACCGCTATCGCCCTCCAGGACAGCTTCGCCGTCCGTGTACACGCCCGCATCTTTAACTCGCCGCAGCCAGTAGTTCCATGTGATGTATCCGCCATGCACGAGTATAGTCTCGTTGTGGCCGTGATAGCGGATGTCCTTGAAGAAGAGGCGGCCGCCAAGCAGCGAGATCTGCAGCGAGGTGATGTCGATGTAGGCGCCAAAAGTGCGCCATGTGTAGGCACGTATGCCGTAGGACACGAGCGTGGCGAAGAGGCGGTTGAAGTAGAAGAGGAAGAAGACGGTCAGGATGCCGCAGATGAGCAGTTCAACCAGGAAGACCCTGCGCAGTGTGTGAGCGATACATTCCAGCTATACGGTGTACGGGGGTATGGACGCACCAATTGAAGCCGTTGGGCGGGTCCAAGGGCTCTGCGACGATTCCCGCCATGGCTGCAGGGCGTGATGTGCAGGAGAGTGTGCGTCTTCATGGCTTGACAGGGCAGGCGCGCATTGTTGTGGACGTGCAGCGAAGGAAAGTGCGTGGGGGACGTCTCTTGCTCAATCGGGCGACATCCACGCTGCGGATTTTAAAAACTCGCGGAGATGTGGTGGTGACAATGGATGGCGCCGTTGAAGCTTGCGCTACTGCTGCTGACTCCGGAGGTTCGAGTGGAGAGCGCGATGCAGGGCAGGATGCGCGTCATGGGCAGCTGGTGGAGCTCGGGCCCTGCTCCTCCGCAAACCATTGACAACGGCACAAGACCAGACCACGACGCTACGACACCACGACGCCTGGCCGACCTGGACACCATGGCTGTCATCTATCGCTAACACCACCTCCCTCTCCAGCGACCACTTCTCGGTCCCGCACCTCGGATCCCCCACACGTCCACCCTCGCCCACGCCTCGCCAGCCATGGCGACTGCAGGAACCCTCTACACGGACTCGCAGGCGACCGACTTCTCCTCTGGGGGTACTGGCGCGCGGTTTGCACGTGCTATCATCATCGTAGCTGGTGTATGCGCCCTCGTAGCGAGTCTGGTCACTTTTGTGTGCGTATTGATGCCTCTATACCGCATGCCTTGAACTGACGTAGTGCTTACAGTGCTGTTTGGCTACAGACGTGAGCAGACCCCTCGAGCTTCACAGACCGCTACTGAACCGAATGCAGCAAGAACTACCGGAAGCCGGTCCTACAGCGCTATGTAGTGCGGATACTGCTCATGTGTGTTGACAGACCCGTTGCTGCCTCCGTCCGCTAATCCGCATAGGGTGCCCATCTACTCCGGCGCATCGTGGGCAAGTCTGGTATCAACGACAGCAGCGTCCTATGTGGAGCCATTCAGAGACGTCTATGAAGTACACCTACCCTTCGTACTCGCCAAGCCACCTACTCACGCTTCCAGGCCTTCACCATCTACACCTTCCTCCAGTTGTTGATCAACTTCATCGGCGGTGAGCGTGCCCTCATTATTCTCATGACCGGACGGGCACCCGTATCCCACCCATGGCCCCTAAACCTCGTCTTCGAGAAGATCGACATCTCCGACCCGCACACGTTCCTCGCCATTAAGCGGGGCATCCTACAATACACCTGGGTCAAGCCAACGCTGTCTGTGGCTACCATCATCATGAAGGCCACGGGCACGTACCAGGAGGGCTACATTGGGGTGACATCAGGCTACTTCTGGAGCGGCATCATCTACAACATCAGCATCACCATCAGTCTCTACGCCCTCGCCATGTTCTGGGTCTGCATGTCGACGGACCTGAAGCCCTTTCGTCCCATGCCCAAGTTCCTGTGCATCAAGGGCATCATCTTCGCGTCCTACTGGCAAGGCTTCTTCCTGTCCATCCTCGTTTTCCTCGGCGCTATACCCGACGACGTGCCCGGCTACAGTCCTGACAACCTGGCTGCCGCTATTCAGGATGCCGTCATCTGTTTCGAAATGCCGCTCTTCGCGCTTGCTCATTGGTATGCCTTCTCGTGGCACGACTATGCCGACGATACCATCTCCGCAGCGCGCTTGCCCGTCAAATATGCCTTACGAGACGCCTTTGGCCCGCTAGATCTCATCCAGGACACCAAGGAGACGTTCGCTGGTGAACATTACGAGTACCGATACTTCGATGCACGCGACAACGTACTAGCACACGAACAGTCGTCGTCACGCGCTGCGCGCATGGCAGAAGGAATGAGGTACGAGAGAGGAGGCAAAGGCAAATACTGGATCCCAAAGCCCGGGCAAGGTTCGGAGCATGAGCCTCTCTTGAGCAAAGTTACATCCAGTCGCGCCAGAGCCATGAGCCCAGGGCCGCACAAAGCTCTCAACGGCGAAGGCGCCAGGTACGGCACGCCCGACACTGTCGATGAACCTACGCTGGACGCCGAGGATGAGCGGCTGTTTGGAAACGCGCGTGCGCTAGAGTTTGGTGACTGGAATGTAAGTCTTGTGCGTATGCGAAAACTATTCTTGATCTGACGGCTGTGCAGTACCCTGTTATCGAAGCCCATCGTCCCTCTCGCGAAAATCGAATGTACTCAGACCCCAACATCCTGACCGCATCGACCAACCGAAACCTCTTGCAACCAACCGAGGACAACAAGCAGAGACGAAAAAGTCAGCTGAAAGAGATCAAAGACTCCACGGACAAGGGTAAACAACGCCGCGAGTCGAGCCACGGAGAGTCTTCGCGTTCCAAGTCGGCACACTCCAAGTCGCGTGCACCGCTCGCCAAAATCCTTCGTCAGAAGTCATCCTCGTCGAGCTCTGCAAAATCAGACAAGAGCCAGCTTGTGGATCTGGTTGTGGAAGATCACGACGCTGAAGAAGTGGACCGTGTCCGAGCGCGTAAAGAAGGTGGACCAGGGTGGAATGAGGTTCCCTCCAAACACTTTGTGTAAGTTTCCTAAGACATCTTGGTACAACGGACATTACTGACATCTTCTCACAGCCATACATACCCTGGGGAAGGTCAAGAGGAAGAAGTCCGAGAAGGGTTCAACCCCGATGAACCAGAGCCGCACAATCCAGAGGCAGAGCACAACCTCAGCTATCCGTTCGCAGTCGGAGGACAGACCGAAGAGCAACAGCGGCAGCAAGGCATCAAGCCACACATTAACCCTGAAGCCAACCACTGGGAGACACACGATCTTAGCAATCGGAATGACCGGGATGACGAAGACCGCCCTAGTCCCTCATATGGCAGTTTCCGGGAGGAGCGCAATGTTTGGAACGACCACTGACTTTGAACTGTATCTTCCTGTCCTCTGGTTCTAGTTTGAAAACGGGGCGTTTTGACCTGGTACATTTTTTGTTCTATGTCTATGTTCCAACTTGATTTTACACTCGGAAGTTCTGTCAGCATTGTTGATTGGGGTTGCCGATCTGTTCTATACCCGATTTCGGTGTACATGTCTATATGTTGGGCTGTCTATATCTCCATTATTTGCGCGGTGTTGAATTGAACAAATCTCATAGAGAATCGCTCTCTTAGCACATCTTCTCTAGCAAACAAATTTCTGACACGTGCGAAGCTTGCGGTCCGTCCGCCGTGCATGTGCAGCCATGAGTCGGTCCGCTGTCAAAAAAAATCCCAGCCCACAACATTACAGAATCCAATCAATCAGCATCCATAAGGCAACATCACGTAAACCCAACTTCCTCATCTGGATTAACTATGTGGGGTTGTTGAGTCCCAGAACGTACCTTCCTTGAGTCTCGAACAAACGAACGAGAAACGTCGCAAAGAAAAAAGGCTCCCCACAGTTTTACGGTGTGGATGTGCTGGCACCAGCAAAGAAAAGCCGTTCGTGCATGTTTGTTTCGAGAAAAAGGGTAGATTCTGGATGCTGATTCGATGGACATGGGGGGGTGTTTTTTAAATCGAATTTCGGGGACTGCTTGTTTCGGGATTGTGTGCAGCGGACCAGTCAGCGAAGAAATGCTTTTCTTTGCGAGGAAATCATGGGCTGGATGGGCTGGGTGGAGGTGGGTTGATTGGAGCGGCGGGGTGGAAGAAGGAGATGCAGGTGCGGGAGGGAAGACTTGGCGTGGGCTAGGCAGGCTTGGAGAGGCTCCACTCCCGAGGGACTGCAGATCTAGACAGCTACCACGAATCCCAACACCGCCTTACGCATCGCATTTCTCAAACGGAGTGCTGAAATGGTCTTATGATTGCTCTGGTCACTACGGAGTTTCAACAGCATAGAGATATCCATACCGGCACAGTCAATTCCGACGCTACAACAACGCACAGCAAAGCAAAGCAAAGCATTATTTGAATATGCTCAAAGGCGCATGCTCGAACAACTCAGCAGCAGCCGCAATGCTAGACCTACCACCTAGCCCATCCCCGCTGCTCAAGTTTCAACCCTCACGCGCCATCGCCCGGTGAGTGGCCCACGGCGTTGCACGTCTCCGCTGTGCCTGGGGCGCTTACTGCATCCTCGCAGCCAATCAGGGGCCGCAATCACTCAACGCAGCGCAAGCCTCTGCTCAGACTAACATGAGCTGTTGACGACCACTATGGGCGGGATGAGCGTGATTGGCCGCGTAAGGGAAAGTATGGGTGAGGGGGGCTCGCAACGCTTATAACATGTTTGAGGGATCCTGTGCCATGTGGTTTGCGAGTGGTTTGCGCCGCTGGTTTTTCTTTTTGAACGGGTTTTGGTTACATGTATGTACCTACCTACGTGTTACCTGGATCCTTCATTATTCACCATTCTAGAAGTTGGTTTGCGCCCTCCCCCTCCCCAACCCGTTTATCTTTGACTCTTAACCGCAAAGGAGTCACTGGCTCGCATATTTTGAGAATACTTTTTTTTATCGAGTGCTTGGTTCACTTGTCCTTTCTTCTACCTACCTTTTGTTACTACCTACTGCTTCTTGCCTGCCTTTTAAGGCCCCACGCTCTCTACCTACGGACTTCCTGCTTCTTTTTGTTTGAGTGTGGGCTTGGATGATGGAGTAACTGGCTGTACTGGTTTACGGCAAAAGAAAGAGAAAGGATGGACTATGGGAGGATGCAAGTGGAGAAGGGTTCGTGGCGGGACATCCAGTTTGGATGCTGTGCATCGAGGGAGGATGTTGTTGATGAGGGGAGGGTTGCGCTCAAGGAGAATGGTATGTTGAACTTTACTTCTTGTTCTATTTCACGCTCATATCTATCGCTGTTCTTCATGCCTTTTCTCCACGCATCAACTTCTCTTTGTCCCCATTCCCACTACCATTCTCTTCGGTCAGCGACGACGTTCTGTTGAGAAGCAACACGCAACTCGCTTGCGCGCTCTCCTTAATCTAGTCCATGCACGATTATATCCGGATGACCCAACTCCAACACCTTTCAAATATTTGCCGCGTTCAGTCATCATTTCTCGGGTCCAACTTGACGCTAACGCGTTTGCGACCAACAGCAGCGTCAGACATGCAGATATGCTACGAACAACCACGCTCGGTGCCCCAGCCTTGCGCAAACCCAACACCCGCCCGGCCATCAACGAGCCAGTCCATGAGTCGCCATGTCTCGCAATGGGTGTCAAGTAGTCGCGAATACGCTGCTCGGGCGTCCTTCTCGACAATTGCCCGACCGAGACGTTCGCATTCGCGCCCGAGTATTAGTCGGCCATCAGACTTCCGCCATTTCGACGGCCTGGACGATATACCGTCCATGACCAACGACTCCGCCATGCCCGTACGGCGCCGCCGCAGCTTCCGCCCTCTCGAACTATCTATTTATGTCCCCGGCGGCTGTGGTCGTCTTTCTCCCTTGCCTGACTTTGATGTCGACGAGTGCTGGGCTCGTCTGCCGGCTGAGCTGGAACGTCCTGCTGAAGCACATGTCCGCGTGAGAGATTCTCGCACAAGCTCCGTTTCTTCCAACCCGTCTACCTCTTCCTACCTGATCGAACGTAAACCTGTGGGCAGTGGCCATTCAAGGCACAGCAGCGTACAGAGTCAAAAGAGCATGACTACGCACGAGAGGAGGTTATCCGGTACTACTATGGGCACCATGACCACACCCACGATAGGCTCACTGCCCGAGAACACCCAAATCTCCAGTGACAATCCAATGGTGCCGGAGAAACCGACCATCCAGCGATCACGTACTTCCGGTACCCTTTCACCAGCCCGCGTCCTCTCCCGCCTCCCCTCCCCATCCCGTTCGCGCGCCAACACCGCACCGACACGCCCCCCCAGCCTGCGGCGCCTAAAAACCGACAACGTCGATGACGCAATCCGCGAGCTGAACACCATCGTCGAAGAGCGGCGCGCAAGCGCATACCGGTCACACACGCAATCCCCCGCCCTGACCAGCCGACCTCCCCCCTCCCCCTCCCACCACGTCCCCTACATCGCGCCATCCATGCGCATGCGCGTCCGCTCAGAAACGCTATCAGACATTGGCTCTGCCTTCTCCGCCCCAGCCGCCAGACAAAGAGGCCTCAGCCTCGCACCACCCCCCGGCCCAGGCCCCCTAACCTCGAATCCCATCACGCCTCCCCCACCGCTCACACCCACCACGCCGATTGCGCGTCTAGGCGCCTGGCTCAAGCGCTCCACCTCCACGCTCTCCCTCTCGCGCCCCACCACCCCAAAAACACCAGCCTCAGCATCCCCCTTTTATAAATGCGACCCCAACCCTCTTCCCATCCGCCCTTGCACCTCCGGATCCTCGACCCCGCACCACACGCGTCAAGAAAGTACCGATACTGGGACTGTGACGTTGTATTCCATGTCTTCTTCACGTTCATCTACATCCACAACAACAACGACGCCAAACAACATCGCCGCTATAACCCCACCCCCAAAAAAGAAACGTACCCCCAAACCCCTAACCCTCGTCCACGAAAAGGAAATCGAAGCTGAAGCTCACCTCTGGAGCCCCGCCACCACCACTACCACCACAATGCGCTATGCGAAACCGCCGCTTAGTCCTCATGCGGGGTTGTTGAGGGGGATGGAGATTTGTGCTGGGGGGAGGGAGGGGGCTGTTGGGGTTGCGTTTTAAGGTTTGGTGGGTTTTGTGAGGGCTTTGGTTGGGTTGGGTGGGGTTTTGGATACTTTTTTTTTTGCTTCTTTTTCGCGCTTTGGGCTATATACCTATACCCCTCCGTAACCTCCCGCTTTTCTCTTTGCTTTTGCTTTCTTCTCTTTATATGCGCTATCTTGCGGTTATTGGAGAGAGAGAGAGAGAAGTGAAGTAAATGGGTGGGTGGGTGGTGTTGGGTTACGGGATGCTGGAGCGATTTTTTTTCTAACTTAACTTTACTTTTACTTTCTTTTTTCGTCTTCTTTTTTCTGTATGGTATGGATTTGGATTTGGATTTGGATTTATATCAATATACCCCCCCCCTTTTTTTCTTTTGCTGATACTTTTATTGAGGTGGGTTTTCATATCCATCCTCTTCCATCCCATCCCAGCTTCCAATCCAACCCAATTCCATTACCCAGTCCAACAAACAAAACCTACATCTCCCGCGTACCTACATACCTAGCATAGGCGTACACTCAACATTTACCAAGACCGCGTCCGCTTCGGAATCGCTTCAAAGTGGTGAGTACGGATATGTTGATGGAATATGAGGATACGTACACGTGGATGCGGAAAAGAAAAGAAGAGTAGTAGCGTATTAGAAGGGAGATGAGATGAGGTGTGATGTGGTGTGATGGGATGGGAAGCTATATTTTGGTAACTGGAGGCACGGTGATAGATGTTGTGAGAGTAGGGAAAAGGAAAAGGAAAAGGAAAAGGCGGATGCTATGAGTAGTGGGAAAGGGGAGGGGGGAGAGATGTAGATAGCCATACTCCGTAAGCAAGGTCTTCCTCCGCTAGTTTTAGGAGAATAGTATGGATGAGGAGAGGAGTGAGCGGCTCGCTTGCATGGATTGTATAATGGTATTTTGAAAGTCATTTGCGGACCTTGAATTCGTTTCACTTGATATCTATATCAACTTGTACTAATCTTCATTCGGAGCTGACATTCGTATATTGTGTGGTGTGTTTGCCGCGTCATTTTTCAAAAAAGTAAGAATCCCGACTTTGTCTGCTTGGGGCTCAAAAATATACAATACCTTCCCCTAGACGCTATTTTTTTTGGTGTTCCAAGAGTTGCCAATTCAGGACTTGATATAGTGTGCTCGGAGTGGAGAGGACGTCGAGAAGAGGATGACTAGAGTAGCCCGGCCTGCTATTTCAGGACACTCTTCTCAAGAGCGGTTGAGCAGTCATGTAAAACTGGAGACTATGTTGCAGGCCAAGCAAGTGCTTTCCATTGCGAGATCTTCATCACAAGTATAACATTCCTTGCGAGAGACAAGTCACGTTAGTAAATTGCGTCCCTGTAGGTTTGACGGATATCAATCATTATGCCCAGTGGCTTACATAGGAATGTTTGTAGGCTAGTTCACGCACTGGTCACGAGCAGACATACTGATGGGGGTGTCACATCGTACTACCGGTTGCTTTGCTCGGATGGTAGGGAGCCACCGCACATCTTCGAACAGCTGAAGCTCGAGGGAGGCGAAAAGCAGCGTGAAACACAGCCGGTGGTGGTGGTGTTGCACGTCGGTGACTGGGGCGATGGAGTGTCTCGTATCGAACATGCGTTCAAAGCAGGCCCATGAGTGGCAAGAAGCTCGGTAGAATAACGGGGCCACATCAGCCTTGATGGCGTGACTCGTTCTGCGTTTTCGGAGACCTTGTGTCGACAGTCATGATAGTTCCAGAGCGACTAGTCCTTGGTTAGTGCAATGCAGGTTACCCGTGTAGGTGCATGATCAGAGAACGATTGTTCCCCGCGCCCCTCTTCCGATGGGCCTTCTCGTCGATCTTGACCGGGTAGCTGGGTGTCTTGCCCTGGCTTGTAGCGATCATGGACAAGGTTTCGTGCGACATGCAAGAGGCACCCGACAACCAGGTTCATGAGGGGTTGCGTTGCAAACCGATCTCCGCCACTGATATTTCTGCCTGTGGCCGGAGCCAGGAATTCGAAAGAGCCCTATGGCGACTTTGCGAACCCTCTCATGTAGGTCAGATGCATGAACTTTACACTGCCTCGGTACCGGCGTGCCGTTCGATCACCGCCCTAGAGATGCCGCTCTATGCGTTTTGCATGCACTGAAGCACTCGGCGAGAATGTGAGAGCTGCGGTACATATTTGAATTCCGCACTCTTCATTATACGCTGCCTTGAACGGACCAAGCCACGTAATAGTCGGCAAATCGGAACGGGTGATGATAGAAAGGCGCAACGACACGAAGCGTGAGCGCAGGGAGCCGAGTCGAGAAACTTGGGGGAAGGTCCGTGGGGATTGGCTGAAGCAGTTGGAGCTTGTTATGGCGTAGTTGATGCAACAATGATAAATCCTGTATTCAATCTGTGGAACCTCGCCAGCGGCCAGCACTCCGAGATCTGCCCGAGTACAAAACCCGTTGGCAAGGTTGCACAGGCAAGCTGTTGTTACGATGCGCAACTCTAGGGATTCAATCATCCAATCTTCCCCGACCAGTTCACCACGGTTGACGCAGTGGTTAGCGAAGATGCAATCTCCGGTGTGTCTTTGCCTGTTTGTGGCGACTATTGTTGAGCGGCTAACTGCATGTGCCCCTCACTATGTACCACAAGCATCCGGAGGTGCGTTTCAGATGCAGGAGGCAACGACCCGATGCCATGGCAAGCCTCCTCGTGGAAATATGACCCCAGCCGCACTGAGCATCTCGAGCCATGGGTCATTCGCCGGCTCTGCAATCAGTTAGTACGGTGATTCCGAATCGCTCATGCGCGACTGGCGCCATCCCGAGGCGCGAAGGGCGGCGTGGTAGGGTGGATGCAGCAGATAGATTGGGCGGAAGCCAAGGTAGAGGCAAACGCGTCGCGTTGCAGTGTGCACGACGTTCTCCTTTAGGAAGTCACGACTGTTTCCAGCCGAGTCGCGGGAGTAGGAATTTGGGGACTTGATTCTCAGCGAGCTTACTCGGATAGGGGGCCTCCTGACGTTCTCGTTGGCGTTCACTGGGAGGGTTGTCATTGCTAGAAGCGAGGGGCGGCGGGACTGACGGGATATGAGGCTATCGTGACTGACTTGGTAGTGCAGTGAAGGAAGTTGGTGTTTAGCTTCGGCAGTTGGGGCAAGTGCAGCACGAGGCAGGGTCCCGGTGTCTCCGAGCCATTGTGTGATGGATGGTTCCCCCACGAGCACATGCCTCTCTTCTTGCACTCCGGCAAGGCATGGCCGAGACGTCATAGTGAAGGTGTGGTTCATGGGCATGTATTATGGCGGATTCGGCGGAAGCGGCGAAAGCGGCGATGTGCTAATACTCTGCTTCTGGTCATTGGCGGCTTACACACAGCCACCAGAATGCCGCTAACAGTCCTGTTCGGGTTAAGGGCGTTGGGTGATACGACGTCAGCTTTCTAAGAATATGTGGAAGGGCCACAGTGCCCATGTTCTGCTGAGATGGCATTGCCGGCGCGCGCAAGGGAGCTTGTTGGTGTTGACGGAGGTGTCGGAGCCCAAGCGGTGATGCTGAGTGGTGAATGATGGGGACGGACTAGCCGGCAACCGGCGCGGCCGTAGGTATGTCATTAGCCGCAGCCGTCTCTAAGAAAGTCGCAATAATAATATTATGTGGTGGAGATGTCTGATGGCGGCCACGGCGAGCGACGTCGGCGTGAAAGGCGCCTTTTGCCGTGCGGAGTCAGCCTCATCTCGCGGAAGGAGCGGCGGGCGGGTGCCGTTGCGTCTTTCCCGATGTGGCGGGTCGCAAACAGAGCAGAGGCAGGAGGGCAAGAGCGACGCGACGACCGGGGCAGGAGTTACGGCCAGCGAGGAAGGCGCGCCCGGCAGGCGGGGCAGGAGGTGGGTGGGCTGAACAATGGCCATGTCTTCGCGAGCACACAGGAGCGCCATAGTGGGACAGAGACGACTCCCTTCGCCGGCCCATCGTCGCCGGCCAAGCAGCATTGCTGTGCAGTGTGCAGTGCGCGCAGCGTTGCGGTGCCTGGCAGAGGCTGTTTGGCGTGGCTTTCGGCGATGCGCAGAAATGGCAGGGATGTGGCCGATTAAGCTTCTGCAAGCCACACCAGGAATAGCTGGCCGCCCTCATTCGCTAGCCCGCTCGTCCGCTCGCATCGCACTCTTTGCTCACCACATCCCAAGATATGGCCTCCCTTTCTGCCAGTGCGAGTCTTTCATGACCGTTGCTCTGCGATGGGGGGCCATGCTTAGCGTCGCCAGGCATTGGCCGCCCCAGGCAGCCGTCTGCCGTCATCGCGGCCAGTCAGTGTCCACAGAGCCTTGGGGCGCATCTCCCGGCCCAGGCCACAGCACAGGCTCATGGCTCGCCCTGACAGCTGTCCGCAGGAGAGGCCGTCGACGTGCTGCTTGCTGATGCTCACGGTGCTGCTGGGCCGCATGTATATCATCAAGAAGGCCTCCGCCGCGCTCGGCGCTCACAGTACGTGCTGCTACCACGCCCGGCGCATGCGTCCACCTCGCCATAACCAGCACCCCCCATCTGCATCTTCCTCGCCTTTGCTCTTCGCCTCCAGCGTTTGCATTTCATCATCACAATTCCAATCTGTCCACATCCGACGCCTCACGGATTGTGTTTCGAAGCTTTGGCCCCGGTCCTCCGCATCCGCGCTTCGTACCATTGCAGAGGTCTTAGAGCCCCACTCCACATCTCAGGTACCGACCAAGACCATCTCCCTCTGGCATTGAGTCCTCTTTGCTTTTGGACCTGCATTCTGAAGCTGTCTCGATCCACCATCTGCGCCCGGCCACCGCTGTTTGACCAGCATTCACCACTGACAGGCAGCCGTCCAGCTCAGCTTACTGCTAGTCGGCCCTGCGCCGCCACTTGGGACCACCCACCAGAGCCTCAGCACGCACAAACCCCCCTCCTGCTCCCTCGTACCCTTTGTATCTTTTTATACGAACCGTGGAGCTGTCAGGTATTGCGCGACGTGGTGCTCAACGGCCATAGTACTAGCCGTTCGAGGGCCTGCATCACCACTGACTGGCCCACTAGTCTACCAGGTTGACGGGATCGGTAATCACCAGCAGTCATCCGAGCCCCCAAGAGCTCACTGTGCTCGCTCGAAATTCCTTGCAGCTGCGTCTATGCTTTGCCATCCACCCTGGACCAATCCCATCCATCTCCCGCTGGGCCTGGGTTGCTTCATCGCCTCTTCCGTACAGCGCCTCGTCCTAGTATTAACTGCCGCCTACCTCCACAGTCATAGCTCCGTAGTCACCCTGCTCCCTCTTCAACCCGCACGGCAAGGCTGCCGAGCCTCATGCGTATTGGCCAGCCCTAGGTTTCTGTTTCGGCTCCTTTGTCTGCCATGTGAGTTAAGCCGACAGTCACATCGAAATGCGGGTCGCGATATGCGACATCACATACTTAGTCACTCACATTCATTTCAGGACCTGGCATTTGCTCTGAATCAACCTCCATTGCTGCTCAGAGCACCGCTTGCTATTCCCCATTCCGTCCATAGGGAGCTGTTATTGTCTAAGCTGCAGTGGGCGACGAGCTGGACTCACCGCGTTTGACACCAACACTCAAAGTCGCTCACATCCCCGTATGAATCGAACTCCTGAATACCCCGATCGTGTGTCTCTGAGCAGGCTACTTTTGTCGCCTTCGCTGGTCACAGGGCCCACCAAAAGTGTCTCCGAATCTGCCTCTCATCAATCCTACGGCTGTGTGTCCAACTCAGTTGTTCCAACATTTGCTTGCAACAAGGACCCATTGTCTCTATACCAGCGGAAAGCAGGCAAGCTACTGCCCCACGGGTTCCGCGTCCTCTGACAATCGTTTCACCGTCGACGAGACGTCAAGCTGATCCTATCATCACCATTCGACGACCTAAAACTCCGCCAAACTGGCCTGCATCATACAGTTGAGGGATCAGGTGCGTTCTTCCTTGTACGTTTCTCAACCAGGAGGTGGTTGCATGCGCTCAGCCTAGCACCCTTCGTTGCTGCCTGTCTTTCGACCCCCACGCGATGCTGCCTGCTAACTCCGTCATCGCCTCAGTCCGATAGCTATCGAACGCCCTTCTCCAACGGTGTCAAGGAGCAACTCTCCGCACTGCGCAGTCCGAGTCTCCGTCGCGGGTCTCAGGTTGCTCAAGTCGCGGGAGCTGCAAGATCCTATTCTATGTCAGGATACAGCAAAGATCAGCAATATGTGTATGGTAAGTGGATCGCGGCTCATCTGACGAGTTTGGAAGGGCACCTGCCAAAGTCGGGACCGATGGACCCTGTTCGCGCCCACGTGCGAACGATTAGCACGTTTGACTGACCACCCACATTCCAGATGCCGAAGCCACCAGATCAATTCAAGTTCCGGGCTATCCAGGCATTACACAGCCTGCATTCGCCTCGCAATACGCGGATGCGCCCGCACGATTAACCCATGGGCCCCCAAGCGCAGAAATGCCCTACCTTGTAGGCCCAGCGTACGAATCACGCGCTGCAGCAGACCAGCAGTCAGATCCCTCATTTATCGATGCAGGCGCTCGTCATCCCGCTTCACATACAGCTACTGAAACGGAAATCACCGAACCGATTTCGCCTGCGCAAGGCACCGCTGGATCTACGGTAACGCTTCAACTGCGGACGAATTACGACCTTGCTACGAACCGGCATACTTTCATCCTGATGTTTGGGGTCAAGAAGTGCGTTGCCGCACTTCAGAAAGTCGACTACAACGACGAGTGGTACAACTACGTTCTCAACGTCGAAGTGCCTCCGTTCCCACTGACCAACTCATGGGATCCTACCATGATGTTGAAGCTGCAGATTGAGGACAAGATGGGAAATCTCCGATCTCAGACAGACGCCGGCAGGTTTACCTTCACAGACATGTCGCCAAACCTTGCCTTTCAGTCCTCTCCGGAGTTTTCCAGGAAACGCAAGTACTCGACAGAATTTCGCGACAGTCAAGACTACCACAATAGTAGTTCCGCGAAACGACCGAACACAGTGCGCTTCCAAGCAAAGCCGCGCTCGATTTCCGGGCCCTACTCTGCCGCGCAAATGTCGCCACTGACAGCTCAGTCCACACTTTCCGACGCCTACGGACGCAGTAGCGGTTACGACCTACCAAAGCAAACAGACTATGCCTCGCAGTTGTCGCAGAAAGGCCTGTATGCCGTACCTTCAGGTATGGGTATGATTCATGGAGACTACAAACTACCCCAAATGTCTTCCACCACGCAATCATACAACTCTTACAACTCGCTCGCTCACGGAAGCCGGAATGCCGCCTCTGCTGCAGCCACCACCGTTCTCCCATCACCATCGGCACTCACAACGCCCGTTCTTGTTCGCGCTACACACCTTGCGCAAGCAAGTGGTAGTGCCTCTTCCCCGCAGTCATTTAACCCGTACTCGATGTACCAATCCAAAGCACTTCTGAAGATCGATGGCGACCTGGATCAGATGAGCGAGGGCTGGTCGCAGGAAGAGGTGGATGCAAAGAGGCGGCTTGTTGAGTTCAAACGAGCGCAAATCGGTAGTACCATAACGACGTCGTTCGCTCCTGTTACCCTGGAGACCCGGCAGGCTCGTGGTATATGTGTCAGCTGTATTTGGTGGGAAGACAAGGACGAATGTTTCATAACCAGCGTGGACACGATCCAGTTACTGGAACAACTTGTCAACGTCCGCTTTACTGTTGAGGAAAAGAATCGCATCCGACGCAACCTCGAAGGGTTTCGGCCTTTGACCGTCTCGAAAGCGAAGGCGGACAGTGAAGAGTTCTTCAAAGTCATCATGGCTTTCCCAAATCCAAAGCCGCGTCATATTGAAAAGGATGTGAAGGTTTTTCCGTGGAAAATACTTTCACATGCGCTGAAGAAGATTATCAGCAAATACGTTCGTTCCCTTTTCATGCGCAACGCAGCATTGAGCTAACAACCAGCAGACTGCCAGTTACTCCTCAACCGCTGGAGTTGGATCGCATCCAGTCGCATCAACACCAACATACGCACCAAGCGCCGTTGCGCATACTACTATGGACGCCCATCGAAACAATTCGCCGCAGTCGGTGGCTGCATCGATTGCGTCCACAGCATACACACCCCACTTGACCTCGTCGAGCCTATCTCCCCACCTGAAGATGGCGGCAGGTCTCGAGGGATCAGGAGGTCGTGGCATGCCGATCGCTCATACGACACCCTCAGGGCAGGGTATGACTCAGTGGCCTACGCACCAGATGTCGCCTTACCCAGCAGCACTCTCTCAAGGCGGACGGGGCTCGTGGGACTACGGATATCTGAACGCACCAACTACAACGGGAGTGCCATCGATTGCTCATTCGTTGCAGATGTCCCAGCCAAACGCAAAACCGGACCTCAGCCAGATGTCGGCAGACCATTCCTACCACCAGTACGGTGAGAGCACCACCAGGGTGTAAGAAAGATGCGGTTTGAAGAGATGGCACGCAAACTCATGGATACGGCTATGGATTGTGGATCCTGATCTACGTCGGGTGATCCACCAATGTCCGCATGATCTATTACGATCTAACCAGATCGGGTGTTACACCAATGGTCCTCCACACCACTCATCGTCATCCGCTTCGCAAATACGCACACCTCTTCATACTTTCAATTTCCCTCGGATCTTCTTCCGATATTATATGGTATCCCTTCTGGCGCAAATGCGGAACTTTCTTTTCATACTGGTTCTGGTTGCATCATACCCCGGACAGGCGGCGTTTGGGATGATTTAGCATTATCAACTCTCTTATCAGGGCAACATCATCAGGGCTCATACAGGATTACGGCGTACGATACCGAGTGGTCATGTGGTGCGTCCAGGCAGATGCCTCGCTCTCGACTCGTGCCAAGCTGTGGTCAGCTTCACACCACCGTGGCGTCTCATTGCTATTATTGGCCTTTCCAATATTCCCTTTCTAATGGTCCATATTCTTACGGTCCTTCCACACACCATACTATTGGTGCACGCGTCGTTGTTTATTTTCACTTTCTAGATGAGAAGTTTTGTACGGCATTTCAGAGAATCCTTACCCCCGCTCTAACCCAGGCTACCTTGCATTAGAAGGACTGCATATGGAGTGATAGACAGCTCTCCGTCTGCATGGCAAAGGCTCGGTGTTAGCCATGATTCCTTTTACCGATTGCCCTTATTACTGAGATTCCCCAACTTTTCTTTCCGTAGGCAGCGACACCGCCATGCTACCCCAATAAACCTGTAACACACTAAAAGCTACCGCCTCCACACTTTCAAATCCTTTCATGCAGCTTCCCAAGTGGCTGCTGATAAGGATGTGAGGGCGAGGCATACGAACTTCGCCACACCGTCGGGGGCGCAGCCACATTTTTGGCCCCCCCTAGCCCTGTTACGCCTCATGCCCAACTTCGCCAAGACCGACTCATGACTTCCGCGGCCCCCGATGCGAGCAGAGAAAAATCAGCTGATGTTATAATGCAGCGCAGCAAGCAGGCGTTGGACTCGTCGGGAATCAAGTACGTTTGCAATGAGGCGGAATCCAAGAATCAAAATCCTTCACATGATCCACCAAGCCCCACGTCAAGCCCATGTATGTCACGCAATTATGTCCAGACGACCAACAAACATTGATGATCAAGTACGTACTACGTACGTACACATGGGAGAAAAAATAGTGTCTAGACCCAACCAAACCTATCCCAACTATGACAACTACAAACCACTTGCGCGCGTGAGACTTAATTCCAAGGTGTCGAAAGGATCGTATGTCTATGTTTACTAGGCCCTGTGCCGCATCCACCTTGCATATCTACGTTTTAAAGTTTCTTTTTTTGCTGGAAACGCTAGGTCGGTGGGTATGAAACAGAGCCCATGACTGCAGTACCTAGGTATGTCCCACGTGTATACGCAAAACTGAAACTTGACACCAACCCCCCCAACTTTTTTTGTCTTGATTTGCCGTACGGATACTTCAGGTACTGTTGCACATGATGAGTAACACATGATAGGAAACGGCTTGCAACTAGTAGTTATATCTAGGTAGATGGGTATCAACTTATCTACGATATCCTTTTTTTTTTGGTGAATACAAGTGCCGTTGTGGTCTGAATTTTGGCTTTTTAACTGGTGGGTGGGTGGGTTGGTTGGTAGGTATGGTGACGTCTACGGTAGTGGTAGGTCGATTTGAGTGGGAGCGGGATGTGGGATTGTAGTACGGTGGGTTGGTAGGTAGCTGGATGGAGGGACGGGGAGAGGAAAGAGAGAATGTAGGTAGTTGGTTGGTTGGTGGGAAATGATGGGGGTGAGGGGGGTTGTGATTGTCTTACGTTAGTTATGTTGGGTATGTAATCCGTAGAAACAAGTCAAAGTACGGAAGTAGGATGTCGCTATTCGTTTCCATGTTGCACGCCCCACTCGTGAGAGATTTTCAATAGTTCTACTAGGCGTGCATACCTAGCCCTGAAATGCTCAAACTCGATTTTTCGTGTGAGTTTTTGAATCATTCTGTGCGGAATCACGTGAATCTTAGAGGTAGAGAACCTATTTTCGTGAGAGACAGTTAATAACGTAAGTATGTGCTGCATCTAACCCTTAGGCTACAGGTGTCAAGATGCCCCGCTTCTGGAAGCTATGCGCTAATGCTGGATTTGTGTTAGTGCTAGTGGGGCACTGTCCCCTCGTGAGGTTCAGACATGGGATGGTTTCTTGCCTTCCATGCTCTTACACTCCTGCGCGGACTCTCCCACGGTACGCTTAATACATACATCTGCACTATGTGTCGGATCATGAGTATCAGTAGGAACGTTGGCTGCTTATCGCGGCCTGACGGGTCGACTCGGTCCTACTTCGGCTCTGCTCGTTTTAGGTCATGTACACCTCCGTAGTGCCCTCACGTAGCAAGACACACAACACAACCATCATCGAACAGAATGCATTCATAGTTATTTCCTTTCACTAGTGAGCCTTCCAACACTATGGATATTATTCATTTATTTTCCTCGTCTTCTTCTGTCGCCAAAGCTCTCGTATTACGTTTATACGTGAGAGATAGATCTTCACTAAAGATCCCCTGCCTCTTGGTGGTATACCGCGAAAGTTCAGCGATACGGTACAGCTGCGGCTTAGGCGTGAGAAAGACAGATGTCGTACGGAGTCCCTATAGATGGGTTTTTGAACTCCAACACGTCGCGTTGCCTGTCGGGCCGAACCGCTCACTGGGGCATGCACGCTTGAAGGGAAGAACCTTGAACAGGATGCACGCGCTAATAAGACGAACGATTGCTGCTAAGGGGTGCATAGGTTATGTATGGCTGGCTTTGTTCGGACCTATCCATTGGATCTGTAAGATATACGGTGTAGAGCTCGACGGTATCACGACCAGACTGGAAGATTTTCCGAACCCAGAACTGATGAAAAAGCTTTGCCTTCCGCCGGATCAGAAGGTTGCTCCCAGACAAAGAGCCGGATAACGAAAGTACACAATAACTCAACGGAGAGGAAACATGCCACCAGAATTGCTAAGAGCGGTAATGTATCCCTCATCGAAGGGTGCTAGGCCTTGGCTGAGCAACAAGATTGGACAAAAACACGCGTAGAGCTTCTACATTTTTGGGACAAGGCCGCGAGGGGCGTCTTCTCCATAACAAGTGGGACAGGTTATACTTCGTAGAAGCTGTGGCAGGTACAGAGAGAGCATCGTATCCGTGCGAAGACTTCAGTCTCCCATAGCCCATTTCCTTGGGGCAATGGCATCCTCCAACTCACATCGTTGATGCTGATCAACGGACGAAGCCATACCTCATCGTCCGCGCCCGCATCCACATTACCAGCCGCCTCGTCGTTAGCAGAATGCTACCTTCGCCCGACAGGGAATTTGTCATCTGCCACGAGACTGTTGAATATCTATTTAGAGGCGGCTTTTTGATGGGCTCTGAAGATCCACACCGGAAGCTAGCGGATAGAAGATGTGCGGTGATCGTCACGCAAGACGATCGAAAACCTGATGGCGTATGTAAGCCGGCACCAAGCGTGGGCGAACGGGATGACTCGAGATCCCGAGCATCTTCATCAATCTTTTCCAGGATCGCTTCTTTCTTGGATGTCAAGGAGTCAATAGGACAGGAACTCTTCGACGGCGGCTCTCCTATGCAGCTCGCAAAGCATTCTCGAAGCGTACTGTATATCACTGCATAGGCGTAGGATGCAACGCGCAAGCTCGAGCTTACTGTTATGCGCAGAGGTGGAGGCTGAAGGGGTTGGAAAATATATAAAAATATCTTCGGGCTAGAACGATGACAAAGAGTCGAATGGATGAACCGGAATACGAACCTGACTGGCTAAAGATCAACATGACACGTAGGTACCCTCATTTGGTTCGTGGGCGCTTCCCCAGACTCCTCGAACGCTCACATCGATAGAGACCCTCTTGCTGCACGAACCCATTCCTCACAACGCCATTATATCAAGTCTTTTACGATGCATCTAAAGCAGACAGCCATGCTACGCGTTTCGGCCGTACCAGCGCTTTGAAGGCAGTCCGCATCGCTGGGTTCGCGCTCGGCCTCTGCAGCGTTGGAGCCGAAAGGATCACGCCCAACAATAACCTGGGTTCTGTATTCCGTACACAGCATGGACATTATTAGGCGTCCCATGGCCGCGTGGTTTCGACTGCGGCCAGGATGTATGGTGATGGGAGGCCTAGAGTTGGTTTAGGATTTTTTAAACTTTTAGCATGAAGAATCTGAAGAGGCTGAAGGAGGCTTTAGTCAATAGTAATGCGCCGATACTCAGAAGAGCAGTCACGGACGAAGCTCGTATTTGTAGATCTGTGGCATTGCCTACGCGGCACAGCCTGCGCTCCTGATGGTGCTTGGGGGCCATGCTGTGTCAGACGCGACGCTCGCAGAGAAGACCGTTGGCGGGAGTCGGTCTTGTGGGTAGGTAATGTAGGTAAGCGCCGATCGTAATTTCCTACAACGCAACTGACGAATCGCATCGTGGGCGGATCGGCCAAGATGTCTACGCGAGGCTTTTGCCGCTGGGTTCTGACTGCAGCCCGGGAGCCTCACCGCAGACCCAAGGCGTAAGGCGAAACGCAATAAATCCACCAACCCACAGACTATATAGGTCTAAGTTTCAAGTTGCTCATCATGAAACTATTCGATATTGAGACTCGAGAGCGGCAAGCGAAAATGCAGGACCATCAATCCTTGCTGCGCGCGGGTGCATGAACGCCCGGTGCCCAAACGGCTTCGTATTGATCCTATACCCCGTAACGATAAACTCCACTTACGCCCGAACATCGTTGTCGGTTTCAGTCCGTCCCCAGGAAGCTCTTACCTATCCAACATCGCTCGTCCAAACTTCAAATTCTGGACGCTACTCCATCGACATTCTCCCTCGCAATCATGCCAACACAAATCGCAGGACGGTCTCTCAGTGCAGGAGCTGTAGCAGTGCTCGGATTCGTCACTTTTGTCACTGCTGTAATACCCTCCGGATCTTCCGTATCCTTCCTTTACCCACCGGCACCCACGGCAGGTTCACTGCTTGTAAACAATATCGACAGTGTATACGTAGAATGGACGTCCAACTACGATGATTCATGGCTCTACTTTTACTGTCACACTGGAGTCGACGGCAAGACGGAGACTAGTAAGAACGGGTCCCCTACAGCTCCAACGTCTCTTACTAACATGCCGCGAAAGTTTTCCACGAACCTGTCCCTGAATCCGGAAATTCGACTGTCGGACTTGACGGCCAGGGTGCGCTGCAGGCCTTCGACGACTGGTCGGAGAGACTGCGATGCTGGTTCGATCTCAACACCGAGGATAAGCCGGCTGCGGGCGCAGGCCAGGTTGTTGTGAGTGTGACATCGCTCGCGGCGGAGGCAACGACATACTCGCCCGGAGCTCCAGAGGCTAGCGCAACACCCTCCACATCTCCAGAGTCGTCAACACAAGGTGCTAGTCAAACAGACACGACAGTCACAGCTACAAGTTCAGCTACGCCTACAACTTCAGCAGCTCCAGCCACAAGCGCAGACGACGGTTTATCTTCAGGCGTAACAGCAGGGATAGTCGTAGGCGCGGTCGCTGGCGTAGGCGCACTAGCTGCTATCGGCTTCTTTTTCTACCGCCGCAGTAGGCAGCAGAGGAATATGCGGCCTAATATGTTGGAGATGTATGGGAACGAGGAGAAGCCGTATGGAGTTGGTGTTAATCATGGACACCAAGGCCACGCGGCCGGGAACTACGCAAGCCTACACGAAGCACCCATCTATGAAGCGCCCGCTGCGCAGCCACAAGAGTTGTATGGTTCCGTCGCGCCGCTGAAGAAAACCCCTCTATGAGGTCGAAGGAGTAATAGACGGCGACTTCCGAGCTTTATTGGCCGCGCTGGCGTCGCCCACCACAAGTCTGGCATTCGGTTACTTCAATGTCCAATGTCTTGAGATGTGTCCACCAGCATCTTTTTTTTAATTCTGTATACCATTTTACATTTAGCTGCGTTGAGAAGCTGAAAAGTTGTACGCCCTGTTTTATGCCTCATTATAAGCGTTTCCTCGAAAGCCAAGGCTGCATGCGCCTTCCTTCCCCAAATTCGTGCCTGCTGATGCGACAACGACGGAGAAGCGCTTTCTCTAGTAGCCTAGGAAAGTGCTTGTACTACCTGCTCTTCCAATTTCAGTTCACAGCCGTGTTTACTCGCACCCATCCACATATTCACTAACCGCAACACCAATCGCATGGTTTGCCTGAGCAGTGTTGTTAATCACTACTATTGCATACTATCGCTTGGTCGTCAGCATTGATAGTGTCGTAGACGTGGGTATTCTCGATAATGGATTTTCAAACGACTGACAGTGCAGGTATTCATCGCTCATCTTGGTGGAAAACCATCCACTCCTCTAATCACTTGTCGCTCTCATCCGCTCTATCACCACGAATTACTCTAAAACGACTTGCCAATTGCCAAGAAAGCTCACGAGTTATTCCGAGCCACTCACACCGCTACGCCATGACATCGCCCAATGATAGCCACGACACGGAAGACGCTGATACGAAGGAGACCGACCCCAACGCAGACCTCTATGAACAAGACCTTCCTTCTTCGCTTTCTACTCGGCTGTCATCTCTCTTTATGCTAGCTCAGAATGACGGCTCTACGAACACTAGCAACCGCGCCGAAACAAGCACCAAAGCGACAAGCAGGGACACCCGTGCCAAATCCCCAGTACCAGCAAAATCAAGTGATTCCGCGCAAAGAGCTGAGTGGGAAGCTATAGCTCGTGCGCATACTGAATGGGAAAAAAACCAGCCAGCAATTCCCGGGGTACGGAAGGAAGAATCTGAATCTGACGATGAACGGACAGGAAAAGAAGTACAGGAAGAAGAAGCAAATGAATTTTCACTCTTCATAGAGATGCATGAGCACGTCTACTCTTCCGCCTTGAAGAATCTCCACGGCGAGGAACGCTTGATTCTCCCCGAGCCATGGCACACACACGGCGAGGATGCGCCGCTACGAAAACTGACCCAACACCCAGCATTATTCAAAGCGTACAGACGCCAAGAAGAACGAATTATTGTCCTACTCCGAGAACGAATGGCGCATCTCATATCGAAATACCCCCAGACCCCGGCGCTGCTCAGGGAGAAAAGTAATACATGGATGGAACTTAGACAACACCAGAAAATACTGGCTACAATATCGACGGTCAAATTCGTCGAGGAAATCATTGCGCGCATGCAGGAGAAGATGGTTCGGGATTTGCGCAGGCAAGATCGTACGGATACGACGCCCGCTTGGCCGACCGCCCACTCCTTGCTGAATTTGCTGAGGGATGATGCCAAGTGCAAAGAGCTTAGGAAAAGAGTGTATCGAATGCAGGAAGTAGAGCAGGAATACTTTCCTTGGCGTTACGACGGTGTCAGTGAAATCTTCTTGGGTTCTTCCCGCCCATCGGTGTCTCCACCGCCTGATTATTCAACGGCTACAGGGACCGTGACTCCTACGTCGGCTCAGCGTTCAGGCGTCACATTTCAGGATGGCCCCCAGGAAGAGTGCAGAGGTACGTGAGATAGGGTTGTGTAGTAGAACTTCCACGTCCTTTTGTTTCTGAAGTTCCGTGAAGTACTTCAGCCTTACCCAACTCACATATTGTCATGACTCTTACTAACGATCAATCTACATCCAGACACTCAGGGCAGCCCTTCGCGCGGCGATACTGACGAGCCCCGGGAACCCAGCCCGCCAAAAACAGGCCGGTCTTGTCGTAAGCAACGACAGGAGTCCTCAGACAGCGAACTCCACACTCGAGCTCGGGAGAAATTCAGAAGGAACTTCCGCGAACTCACCCTCCCCTTCGTCACGATGGCATTCCCACCTCCATCACCCTCTCCAGCCTCACCATCCTCGTCCGAAAAAGACACAGACGTCCAATCCCCCGAAACGCAACCCTCAACCGACCCATCGGAAGCAACACAAGCATCCGCATCCGACAATCCATCGACGCCCATCCTCTCCGTGCCCGGCTCAAACTTCCTCACGCCGGCTGCTGCGCGGACGCCGACACACAGCAGGGACGACGCGGCGGGTCCACCTGATATGAGGCCGCCTGCCAGTCGGTTGAACGATCGATTAGGGCTCGCACTACGCTCGACGCGTGATGGAACGGTGAAGCAGCAACGGTTCAACGATACGCCTGATTTACCAGGTACGTATGAACTGGGGAACAGCGCACCCCCCACCCCCAGTTTATTGATGAAAAACGAATTGCTAACATAGGGGAAGAGAGTGGCGAGAGCTCTCATACCCGCGTAAGCGGATGGCTCGATGGCAGCGCGCCAACAGGCGAGATAGATGCTGCGCGGGAAGAACAAGGAAGCACAAGTACTGGAGCTGTGGCTGGTATGTGTACGTTTCTCTTCTCGGTTCGGACTCCTCTGATTCCATAGGCACCGCTGCAGCATCACCATCAACTAGACCCGCCGGCAACGTATCGGAAGACCTGGACGACAGGAGCGCACACGACCATCTGAAGAAGCGTGATAGCGATGATGAGGGGGATAAGGGTCCCGAGAGGTGGGAGATGAGTTCCGGTCCGTGGGGAAAGCGGAAGTCTTGAATCGAGTAGGTAACCAAGGTCGATTGTGCTGGAACCTGTGCGGGAACTAGGTATTTGGCTTGTTTGATGCTAGCCAGGCGTTGCATACCGGCAGGTAGTACTTTGTAGTTCCGATATGGTTACTCCGTCCTTACCAGCAAAACAACGAACAAGGACGGGGGGTATAATTTTTTTCCTTCTTCTTCTTCTTCTTCTTCTTCTTCTCACATCGTACTCCCACCTACCATATAAGAACAAAACACGAAACTCTCACGCCCCCGCATCTTTCCCATCCTACAATCCCGCCCCTTCCCGCCCCTTCCCCCCCCAAAAAAAAACGCCCAATGCGAGCAAAAACCCCCCAAACTCATAATAATCCTCTACTGTTCCCTTTCCCCCATATCTAGATCGCGCACGCCCCACCCCCATCCCACCAACACCAACCACTCCAGGCACAAGAACGACGCATGCGCCATCTGATTGGCCACGAGACGAGCCGAGGCACGCATACGGGTGGCGGCGACGGCGACGGCGAAGTCCGATGTGGCTTGCTCAGATACCAGCCAACCAATCAGCTTCTGTTGAAGGATACACGTGTGTTTGGATAAGAGGGAGGTTTGGCCGAGTGTGGAAGGTGCAGTGGGTAGTGCGCGGTAGGAAGGCGATTGCACTAGTTTACGGTGCTGGTGCTTGGTACGGTAGTGACAGTTACAGCACAGTCTCACGCACGAGAAACGATTTTATTTCTCTAGGTACTACCGTAGTAAGTGCAAGCTTGGGTTAGATTCTACCTTACGATTCCGTTTGCCCCTGCGTTCATCACGTCTTTCAGGAAGGAGGCTGGAGGGGATCGTTCGGTAAATTCGTACTACTAATACCGGGTCGAACAGGAACTGGGATAGTGATAGGACGGGACAGGGGCGCAAGGGGTAGAGTAGTCCAGAAAAAATGGTACTGCGCTACACTACGATTCGCGCTACGCAAAGCGCTCCGGTGCGCTTGTGTCGATAGGATATGCTGTGATAGGTGATAGGACAAGAACTAGTTCCCGTCCGAGAGAAAGAAGAGATACAATGGTTTTGGTCAGGGCCACGTGGGCGATGGGAAATCCCCTGGTGCCATGTTTACCTCCTTCCCGACTGGTTAATGTACCATAAGCCGAGTATAAATAAAAAGAAGAAAAGCCAGCCAATTCGCTTCACACTCTACATCTCCAGCCCTTTCCTTCCCCCATCCGCATCCCCCATCCCCCATCCCCCGTCCCCCAATCTACAGAAACAAAATGTTACAATTACACCACCACCTCCTCACCACCCTCCTCACCCTCCTCACCCCCACCACCGCCCTAACAATCCCCCAAATAAACGGCCCCACCTTCCTATCCCTCTACGCAAACCAACCCATCAAAAACCTCACCGGCATCATAACCGCAAAAGGTCCAAACGGGCTCTGGCTGCGCGCACCGGCCACGCACTCTCCCAAAACCAAAACCTCAACATCATCATCGGGAATCTACGTCTTCGACGGCGACGGCACGTTTGGCTCAAACTTCAGCGTTGGGAATGCGATTGTGCTGGGCGGGGTGGTAAAAGAGTATCGGAGTAGTGCTGATTATTTGTTTTTAACGGAGATTACGGTCCCGGTGCTGGAAAGGAGGGTTGAAGGGAGCGAGGAGGTCAAACCGCGGGTTATTGGGAGGGATACGTTGGCTCCGCCGACGAAATGGTATAGTGGGTTGGATGGCGGGGATGTGTTTGGGGTGCCGGGTAATGTGTCGCTGGTTAGTGTTGTGAAGCCGGAGCTAGAACCGCGGAAATACGGGCTTGATTTCTGGGAGTCGTTGAGTGGCGAGTTGGTGACGGTGAAGGGTGGTACGGCGGTGACGAAGCCGAATCGGTACGGTGATACGTGGGTGGTTGGGGATTGGAAGGTGACGGGGAGGAATGCGCGGGGCGGGTTGACGATGAGGGATGGGGATGCGAATCCGGAGGCGATTGTGATTGGGTCGCCGTTGGATGGTAGCAAGAATCCTGCGGACACCAAGATGGGGGATCGGCTGGAGGATATTACGGGCGTGGTTAGTTATGCGTTTGGGTTCTATCGCATTCTGCCTACGACGGCGATTACGGTGGTCAAGAGTCGGGAACCGGTGCTGCCGCCGCCTACGAAGATTGTGTCGAGCGGCAAGTGCGATGGGATTACCTTTGGGGATTACAATGTCGAGAACTTGTCGCCCACTTCGGATCATTATGATGGGCTGGCAGAGCATATTGTCGAGTATATGAAGAGCCCGGATCTGGTCTTCATTCAAGAGGTGCAAGATGATAATGGCCCGACCAACGATGCAGGTATGTTTCCAGAATCCTTTCACGGCATGGCTGTTGCACCTCTACTTTGCATCCGCATGCTGTACCCACGGGCTGTGGCTCTACCGGTCACCCGTAGCACGCTACTACCGACCGCCAGCTCCTATCCTCGAGTCTGATTGTGCAAGACACTGACACTCATGCAGTTGTATCCGCAAACTTCACGCTGAGCACCCTCACTGCCGCCATCTCGGCTGCCGGCGGACCCAATTACGCTTTCACAGACGTTGTGCCCGTTGACGACCAGGACGGTGGCCAGCCTGGCGGTAACATCCGTGTCGCGTACTTGTACAAGCCCAGCCTCATCCGCTTGTACAAGCCCAATCCAGGCGGCCCTCTCGATGAGAATGAGGTTCTTGCTGGCCCGACGCTCAAATACAATCCTGGCCGTATTGCACCTGCGAACCCGGCGTGGACGGCGAGCCGAAAGCCGCTCGTGGCGCAGTGGGAGGTGATCGGTGGGAAAAACAAGAAGGCGGATGTCTTCTTCACCGTCAACGTGCACTTTGGTTCCAAGGGAGGGAGCAGCAGCTTACATGGAGACGCACGACCACCAGTCAATGGCGGTGTGGGTAAGCTGAGCGGATCCGAATACGCAGCGTGCGACAGTCGCTAACATGGTGTTTCCTAGATGATCGCCTCGAGCAGTCACGTCTTACGGCAAACTTTATCAGGGTATGTTTTTCGTGTTCTCTCTCTTTCTTTTTCTCGGCGGCCGTACTCCGTATGCGGAGGAGGGGCGCGGAGACGTGGGTGGCTGCAGCGTACTTTGGTGCCTTGGTAGTACCAAGAACGCCACGTTCCGCACGGAAGGAGCGCCCCTTTCCCCTCATCCCAAGACAAAGAGCATCAACGCCAATAATGCTAACGTCATACTACACAGGAAATCCTGTCCAAGGACAAAAAAGCGCGTGTGATAGCTGCAGGCGACTTCAACGAGTTCACCTTCGTGCAGCCCCTTATCGAGTACGCCGACATCTCCGGTCTCAAAGACTTGGACGAGGTGGTCAAAATTGATGAGGTGGAGCGGTACACGTACCTATTTGATATGAACGCCCAACAACTGGACCATATGCTTGTGTCGCCGGCGCTGGCCAAAAAGAGCAAGGCCGCTTACGAGCATATCCACGTCAATACCTGGCCAGCGTATGATGCCCAGGTCAGCGACCACGACCCATCGGTAGCGAGGTTGGACGTGTGCGCTTAGACGATGCATACGATAATTGAGTAGACGCGCGCAGCCGATATGCGCTTCGATAAGGCAAAGATAGAGAAGCACTAAGCGACGATGAAAACCGTTGAGATTATGGCAGAAGCGAAGCGAAGAAACAATAAAAGTGTTGTTGGGGTTTCCCTTGCTAAATGCAGCGCTGCGTATTGAAGCGTCAACAATATCACGTCTTGATTGCGGCGTAGGGCGACAATCTCCCTGGAAGGATTGAGGAATCGTCAGTGCGGGCATAGAAGGAGTAGGAAGGAACTGCAATTGGAAGGCCTTGCGCACCCTTGCTCCGGACAGAAAGCGACAAAGCCTATATGAAGGCTAAGATTGGTTAACGTATTGGAGATGCGGTATGAACGCCGCCGCAACAGCGCATCAGCATGGAGATGACCATGCAGCCGGCAATCAAGGTCGACAACCCCAACGGCTGAGGAGGCCACGCGACGGACACATGGGTGTGCTTGGTGCCTTTCTTAGCAACGTCTGCCATGGAGTTTGGGGACTTTGGCACCACCGTTCACGAACCCGCGGCGTCAAGGTAGCGATAACCACGTGCGTGATCCTGGCGACGTGGCGCGGTGAGGGTCAAAGTACCGTCGCCCAGGTTTTGAGGTGCTTGTCGCACGCCATGGTAGACGCAATGGTGTCAAGGACAAGCCAGCCTTCCCTTGTCCCGCACGAATTGCAACGGGCCCGTCCTCCATTTACCCGACGCACAGATGTCTGGGCGCTGGGCGCTTGTCAGCAGAACCCCGGGTGGCGGGACAGCGGGAGTTGGATGGAGATGAGAGATATGAGATGGGACAAGGGTCTGGGGGAGCGGAGACAGAGACGCCCTAGTCAAGCGGCCCACTTGGTGGTTCTGGGGCTGGTTAACGTGAACGCAGCCAAGCTTTTGGGGGGGGGGGGTGCGTGCGCTGTTGCTCCGCTGCACACGAAACATCGACCCCATGGCGTGGACGACGATGCAGCAAAGACGAAGGAGAGCCCGTCCGCGTTGGCGAAACAAGGAGAGGCTGCGTGTAGAGTAGGTCCTAAGCTCCTAAGCAAGACGTGCTGCCGGCAGAACAGAAGGTGCGCCCTGTCGCGCCTGCACGGCTTATCCGTGAGTACTGTGCCAAGGGCTTGGGTGGCGCTTTTGCTGGGCGCTGAATGGCCGTCCCCAAGCCATGGCGGCCGAATCTGTTCTGGAACGGGCAAAT
Organism: Decorospora gaudefroyi; assembly: GCA_010015605.1. Taxonomy (NCBI): domain Eukaryota; kingdom Fungi; phylum Ascomycota; class Dothideomycetes; order Pleosporales; family Pleosporaceae; genus Decorospora; species Decorospora gaudefroyi. The sequence continues at coordinate 77,080 of ML975342.1, forward strand.
CCCAAATCCATCGTCTTGGCCCGGCCACGACGAGGGGTGCTGGTGCTCTGCCTAAAAACAACGGCCATGGTGTTGGTGCCACGGTGAGGGCGCGGCGCTGGGATGTGCCGTGCCCCTCTGGCTGGCCGAGCGATGGGGGCGTTGAGAGGCTGAAACTGTAATTTAGTAGATGAACGGGGGGCATTGAAGGCCATGCAAGCAATCTTGGGCTGCGGATGAGGACAGTGGACAAACTGTACGGGTACACGCACCGGGGGGTACAGACAGACAGACAGCAGGAGCGGTGAGCGCCAAGGTCCCGTCTGAGGTCGCGTAGAAGGAGCGCTCGAGAAAGTCCGCGTCCTTTCCGCCTTGGGCAACAATAATCCTCACCCTCACTCCGCCACGGCCGGACAAGAGCCAAGCAACCTTACCCTGGATCCACGCTTCTTGTTCCATCCAACCGCCCCCATGGGGTTCCGGGACGCACACATGCACTAAATCAGCGCCTAGGTCGTCCATATCCTAACCCCGGCAAAGCATTGCATCTCGTTTCCACGCCGCGTCGGATCTACGGCCTACGCGCCAGAGCACATATAGATAGACCCGGCCCCCCGTCCCTCCACCATCTTCCCTCAGAGCACTCCCGTCCTTTCCTGCAACAACCATCACCATGGCAGCAGCACCGCAGCACTCGACCCTCGACACCAACGAGAAGTCCGACAAGGTCTACGCCAACGATGTCGAGAGCTCTCAGATCAGCTCTCCCAGCGAGCTCGATGAGTACCCCGATCCCGATGCCGGCAAGAGCGATGAGGAGCGCGCTCGTCTGGTATGGCCAATCCATCCCGTCCCCCTCTTGCATCGTAGACTGACTCTTTCCATAGGACAAGGCGCTCGTCTGGAAGATGGACCTGTGGCTGATCCCATGGCTGTCCTTCCTGTACCTGCTCTCTTTCTTGGATCGCACCAACATCGGTAATGCTCGTGCCGCTGGCATCGAGCCAACGCTCAATATGGGTGGCCGCGACTACAACCTGGCTCTCACCATCTTCTTCATCTCCTATGCCGGTTTCGAGCCCCTCACCAACATCGCCATCAAGAAGTGGTCGCCCCGTGTCTTCTTCACTGCCATCATTCTTGCTTGGGGTATCTGCATGACCCTCATGGGCGTTGTCTCCAACAGGGCCGGTCTCCTTGCGTGCCGTTTCTTCCTCGGTATTGCTGAGGCTGGTCTCTTCCCCGGTGTCAACTACTACCTTTCGTAAGAAAGCCTACCTCTCCTCTGTCAGCCAAAAGCTAACATGACCGCAGCTGCTGGTACAAGCGCCAGGAACTTGGTTTCCGAGCTGCACTCTTCTTCTCCGCTGCCGCCCTCGCTGGCTCCTTCGGTGGTCTTCTCGCCGCCGCCATCACCCAGATGGACGGTGCCGGTGGTTACGAGGGTTGGCGATGGATCTGTACGTACCGCCCAGCAAAACGCAACCAAAAGACGCACTAACAACCCCCCAGTCATCATCGAAGGATTGATCACCGTTTTCGTCGGCTTCTTCTGCTGGTGGATGACGTTCGATTTCCCAGACACTGCCCGCTTCCTCAACGCCGACGAGAAGCTTCGTGCCATGCGCCGCCTTAAGCTCGACGGCCAGTCCCGCGCCAAGGTGGGAAGCATCGACCGTCGCCACGTCATGGCCGCTCTCAAGGACTGGAAGACGTGGGGCTATGCCGTCATCTACATGGGCTGCCTCTGCCCACTGTACAGTTTCTCCCTCTTCCTGCCCACGATTCTGATTGCCATGGGCCACAAGGGCACCCAAGCTCAGCTCCTGTCTGTCCCACCTTATGCCGTTGCCGCCGCCTTGACCGTCGTCATTGGCTGGATCGCGGACAAGACCAAGTGGCGTGGTTACTGCAACATGGCCGTTTCCTTCATCGGATGCGTCGGTTTCGCCATGCTGCTCGCCACTACCAACCCGCAGATCCAGTACGCTGGTACCTTTTTAGGCGCCATGGGTATCTACCCCACCGTCTCCAATTCTCTGACCTGGGCTTCCAATAACGTCGAGGGCTCGCTTAAGCGCGGTGTCATGGTCGGTGTCGTCGTCGGCTGGGGTAATATGAACGGTGTGGTGTCGTCCAACATCTACAACCCCAGCGAGTCGCCACACTACCGCACCGGTCACGGCATCGTCCTCGCCTACCAGGCCTTGTTCTTGTTCGGTGGATCGCTCTTCATGCACTTTATGCTCAAGCGCGAGAACAAGCTCAGGAAGGCGGGTAAGCGCGATCACTGGATCCAGGGCAAGACCGAGGAGGAGATTGAAGATCTGGGTGATTCCCGCCCCGACTTTTTCTACACCACCTAAAGTTCTTTCTCTCTCTCTCTCTCTGGGCATGTGGGGGGGAAGGATTTGGACCATCTATTGCGGTTTCCAACGAATCAGTGTCCCTTTTCCCCTTTTTCACTTCTCAAGCCTTTGCGGCGTTTTGTGGGGGGAAATATCTACTTGCTGTTTTCGCTTACCTATATATGTCCTCGTTCTCGAACAAGTATAATTATCGTATGATGAGGAAAGAAACGGGATAGATGGCGGAAAATCATGGCGACTTGTTTTCTTTCCACCCAACGTTAGAACTTCTGAGCATGGAAGAAGAACGCTAAAAAGAATGAATATTGTGCATACCTTTAACTTAAACACCCGTTGTGCTGTGGTGAACGTCGTTGTGGTTCAAGGACCGAAAAAAAGAAGCTTTGCGATGGCGCGGTGGCTTGCTCGCTGCCCAGCCCAGCTAAAATAACGGGCTGGGCTTCGGCACTTTTGTACGGGAACACCTCGGGAATCGCGGCAATGCTTGCGCACGTCATACGTTTGACGTCCGCTCGTCCGAACTTGCGAACTGAGCTTCTATTATTCACAGATTGCGAATGTTTCTTATTAGCGTTTTTTTTTTCTATTTTGGAATGATATGGGGATTTGTAGTGGGAATGGGAAGAAGGCCTCCGAGGAAAGCTGCGAAGGGGTACCAAGTGGGGATAGGGATGGGAATGTGAATGTTGATGTCGAGGGCGATGTTTGACGAGAGCGCGGGGGAGGGGAGGGGATGAGAATAGAGACGAGAAAAAGGATAGGAATAAGATGAGGATAAAGCAAAAAAAAAAGGACATAAACGAGAACGTATACTAACCCTCGCCTTGTTCTTCCTCCCTCGCCTTCCTCACCTCACTCCACAACTAAAACCCCCCCTTCGAAAATAAAAGTTTGAAAAAAAGTTCCAAAAATCACTTCATACCACTAGTTAGCAAAGAACCAAAAAACCAAAAAAAGGATGGTGCATCGCACACATAGGCATCTCTATTTCTCTTTCTCTCTCACGAAAAAAGAAAAGGAAAGGAACAGCATATGAGGATGTCAGATGCGCCACCAAAGTAACCAGCCTACCATGCAAGCATGCACCACCAAAAAAAGGCCCCGGGTATGGCATTCGTAAGATAGAAAGAAGACCACCATCGCCCCATGCACCAAATCCCCGCCCACACACACGCCCACAGACCCACCACCAGCTCCACCACCAGCCACACACACCACAACCCCCCTACCGAAACAAACTCCTCAACTCCTCCAACCGCTGCCTAGTAGCCTCCTCACGACTCCTCTTCTCCCTCGCCATCGTCAAATCCGCCAACGCTTTCTTCTTGTCCTGCAAGACCAACATCTTCTCCTCAAAGCTGCCCCCCATAATAAACCTCTTGATAACGACCTCACGGTCCTGACCAAGCCGATGTACACGATCGACAGCCTGGGCTTCGGCTGCGGGGTTAAACTGGGGCTCCATCATGAAGACCTTGTTGGCGGTGGTGAGATTGAGGCCGAGACCGCCGGCGCCGATGGAGACGAGCATTACGCGGACGGTGGGGTCGACGCGCAGGGCGTGCATGGATTTGTCGCGGGCTTCACGCGTCATGCGGCCGTCGAGGCGGACGAGTTTGTGGCCGGAGGTTGTGAGGGCGATTTCGATGAGGTCGAGATGCGTGGTCCAGGATGAGAATACGATGCTGTGGAGAAGTGATTGGTTAGTGGTTTTCACGTCAAGATGTGTATAAGGTTGGGGAGGGACATACCTTTTAATGGGTCGCTCGTCGGGATGCTCATCGCTCCAGATCCTGAAGGCATCAAGATCGTGGAGGAGAGCTTGCGTCTTGGTGTGCGGACCAGTGTAACTTCCTACTTTCTTGGCGAGCTTGGGGTCTTTGCGCATTCGTTCGCGCTCCTCGAGGTATGCGTAGAAGTCTGCACGCTTGAGCTCGAGAGCGGAGGGGCGGTTGATGTCGTCGCAGATATGGCAGCGCACGAGGCCGTCCGGCTGCAGGTTCTTGCGCCACACGTCCTTGAGCGTCCTGAAGTGGGCCGGGCAGACGAGGTGGTAGCAGGTGGTCATGTGGCCGATGACATCGTTGACGTTGCCCTCTTCGTCCTCGTCATCGGTATCGGAGTCTAGGATCGACTTCTTGCCGGTACAGTAGAAACACTCGGCTGCTGAGGTAGACTCTAGGAGATTGAGCATCTCGTATGCTTGCTGACGGGTGAGCTGGGAAATATCTTGTTCTCCTTCGTCGATTTCCATGGGTTGTTCGTACGTCATGCCGTCGGTGGTTTTCAGGGCATCGTCGCTGAGAAGGTCGCGACCATGTGCGCAAATCAGTCGGAGGTTGAGGATGGCGGTCAAGATACGAGCATAGGAGTGCCCGCCAATCTTGTTTCCTTGAGTGACAGCCAGGACCTTGCGCTGAGTATCCTTCTCGAACCAATCGTGCAGTTGTCGCTCCTCCTTAGAAAACTCCAACCTGACGACCAAGTCCATCTTAGCCGGGACTTCATGCTTGATAATCTCCTTGGTGCGACGAATAGTGACAGTACTAACGAGTAGCTGCAACTTTGGTACGACGTCAGGGTCAGCGTTCTTGAATGGGTGGAGAATGTAACTGTTGAAGCCTTGGGCGCTGTCGAATGGACTCAGCTTGATGAAGTTGAACAGCGCACCAAGATCTTCGAGACGGTTCTGAACAGGTGTTCCCGTTACAGCCCAACGACGCTGACCCATCATCGCGCATGCGGCCTTTGACTGGTTCGTAGGATTCCGAATCGTGTGGGCTTCATCCAAGACTATGCGGAACCAATTGATGTACGGGAGTGGTCGCTTCCTGTCTTGAAGATCCTTAGCGATGATGTGGTAGGTTGTGATAACGATATCGTGGTTTGCGAGATCTTCCGCTTTCATGGTGAAGCGCTCTGCGCCGTGGTACCGCGTCCACTTTAAGGCGCTCTTGCCCTCGGGAAAGTGCTCCTTGATCTGTTCCTTCCAGTTGGTCATTGTGCTGAGAGGACAGACCAAAAGGGTAGCTCTGCTGTTGTAGACGGGCTGTATCCCCATGCCATTCTGGCGCGCTGGAGGCGGCTTCTTTTCCGCGAAGGTTTGAGCGGCAGTGATGGAAGCATCATCGCATATGAGAGAAAGAATGCTGAGCGTCTTGCCCAAGCCCATCTCATCAGCTAATATACCACCCAAGCTCGGCCTTGGTTTCGTTTCCGTCTCTTCACCTGTAATGACATGTACGTAAAACTTGCGGCCGTTGTTGCGAGACCGAGGCTTCCAGAGCGAGTCCTTGCGTTGGTCGTACTCTTCAACAGTATGCTCCTGTTCATGGTCGACCATGAAGTATAAAGCTTGTTTCTGATGCGGATAGAGCTCGGTCTTGATGAGTGCTGACGGCTCTCGCGTTGGTACGACTTCGGTGCGGCTGACGACGGTGTTGAAAACACCTTCTACGTCCGCGCGGATTTCTTCGACGCTGCGAAGTGCATATGTACTGGGCGTCCCATTGGGAGCATACTGCTGGGTGTGCATAGCTTGAAAGCCGGGTTGTCCCACTTGCGTCGACTGGAAAAATTCCTTCGTTTGCGGGTTGTAGTAGTCATGACGAGCGAGTTCCAGTGCAGGCTGTTCCAGGTGAAGGTTCTTGGCTTTGAGGGCTCTCCCCATGTTGTCAGCCATCCTGCGCGGGCAGTATAGTTGCAGGGTCATGGAGATGAGAGCGTTGATGGGAGAGCCAGATGGTCCTTCGTTCGGCAGCTTGCGGCGGGCGTCTGTCCAGGCCATCCACTTCAAACCAGTGGTATTCGAACTGTCGATCAGAGGAGTAAGGCCTTGCGCTGTCTTCATGTCGACCCGGCCAAACTCCTTGCCCATGCCGTCAGTGACCATGATGATTTGGTTGCTCTTCTGACCGCCACCCCTGCGGAAAGCAACCTTGATCCTACCCTGGCCACCAGCATTTCCAGCGTACTTCTTGGGATCTGGGAAGGGGACGCAATGCGCCTGGATGTAAGTTTGCTTGAGCTTGCCGATACACACGGGCTCGTTGCCATTGTCTTGGACCACCTCGATTTCGTCGTCGTCGCCTGAAATTGTTAGTGATGCTTTAACATAGCAATCGGGGTGCTTACTCATTGTCAGGTCAATCGCCGGTCCCTGCTGAGGCAGAGGTGCGGGCGGGTGTCCGTTCGGGTTCTGGAGGTCGAGAGTACTTCCGCCACCAAAGGTCGAGCGGTTACCGTTGTGTTTACGCTCGTCTTCGGTCTTGACGCGCTTCGCAGGCGACGCAGTACGCTCTTGAACGTTGTGCAGGCGCTCCACAAGTGAGAGCTGGCCGGGAATAGTGCTATCGGTACGTCCGCGGTCGGCTTCTTCTCCAGGAGATGCTGGGCGCTTGGAGTTGGCAGATTTCGGGTTGAGCAGAGAGCGAGGGTCGAACTGTTGTGCTTGGGGCGCAGGCGTTCCGCTGTTGGTGTGGTGCGTCGCATCATCGCCTGGCACGTGCGCTGTTAGCTCTGTGTGACTGGGACTTGATGCATCCTCTTGCGGTGAATCTTCGGGTAGAGAATATTCGACAGCAGTGGAACGGGTTTGATTGCTCGAAGGTTCAGATACGGCCATTGAAGAGGTTGACAATGCGTCCGAACAGGGACTGTCAGTCCTCTCTACGCCGGGTACTGGTGCCTCCATTTGTAGTGTAGGTCAAGCGATGGAGTTTGTATACGATTGGGTTTGAAACAAGAGAGAAGGGAGAAGAAAAAAGAAAGCAGAGGGCAAAGAAAGAAGGGTGAGAGAGATATACCTGTCCTGCGTACCCTCTTGGGGTCAAGTAATAGCGCCGGATTCATGCTGTCTAGATGGAAAGGGAGTCAAGATCGCAGGTGAAGGAGCGCTACAGGCTTCAAGTGAGGGGCGTGAAGTCAATCCCAGCTCTTTCTGCGGCACCCCGATGCTGGACGCAGCCCTCCGCGCATCTGATATCTGATGCCAAGCCGTCGGATGGCTCGCCACAACCTGGGAACAACAAGCAGTTGAGCTCGCGAATTAATAGTCGATACGGGCTTCTTGTAGAGTCGTGATCCTGTTTAGAGCTGATCTGATCAATTCCCACTCTTTGAGATGTTTCGCTTCGAGCTCCGGAGGTGATGTTGAGTAGTGGCTGAGTACCTATCCGGGCGCCGGATAAGTGAAGGCAGACGTCGTGTTTCGCGGCGCAGCGGCGGGGTATCGTCTCGCATCAACGTATGGCTTCCTATAATCCGGATGAAGACGCGCTCGTGTGCATCGTGCGCGTAGAAATGTCGCGCTGTTGCCTTTCATGTTCGCCGTAAGAGGTCATGGATTCGTGTGTGGCTGGAGAGGGTTAGTGCGCGGGATAGGTCAGATGACACTTTGATTTTCACGGGCTCGGCAATGAAATCCCCTCGTTTGTCGGAAGGGAACGGTTGCAGGGAGAGATGGCACAGAGGCAGCAAGACATGTCATTAGGCAGCACATCATTGCGGATGTATCACAGAATTTGGAGATGGGTGGGGGTTTGTGTATGTAAACATGGGCTGAGAGAGCCTGGAACTGGCGCCTGCTGTAGCATCGCATTTATGTGTGTGCAACAGAAACATCAAAAACGCCGAGAATGCAACTACTCTAGAATGCATCCGTACCCTAGTGCTGGCGGGCTATGCAAGACACCCGCATGTCTAATAATACACGATGACGAACGCGCTCTTGCCAAAATATGAATGAGATCAACACCAAGTGAAGACGGGATTCCTTCCCTTGACCATCTCCAATCGCTCGACGATGACCTTTTTCCTGTTACCCTCCATGTCCTCATTAGCGGCATACCCTAGATCGCCCTCATCGTCGAATCCATAGTCATCGACGTCCCGTCTATTCGTCAAAGAAAGCCGCCTATGGTGTCTCGACTCGCGGACGCTGCGGCGAGGCGCATCGTAGCTCATGCGGCCGCGATTCGCAGGTCGGCCGTTCGTGTGTTTGCTGAGATTACGCGAATTCCAGTGTACACCGCTCACGGTTGCTGGCGAGCCGGGGCCACCTTGATCAGGCCGCCGCACGTCGAGGGACGAGGAGTCGCGCGAGAGGTTGAAGCGGTTCTCGTGTGCAGTTTCTAACGGCGGCGAGTTCATAAGCAGGTCTTGCTGTGGTTTCTGCGGTGGCGTCGAGACGGCGGTGATGTCCATCTCTTCCTGCTCCTCCTCTACCCTAGATTGTCTGTCCGGCTGTTGTTTCCTCCGCATCTCTGCTGATGGCGCTCTGAGCGGCACAGCGATGGGAATCTCCACTATGTCGTCCCACACGCATACACGCGCCCTTCTAGTTAGCTCAAGCGGCCCGAGATCGGGCGTCTTCAGTGTCTCAACGACATTCCATGCTTGACCCTTCATGACAGCAATCTGCTTGGCGTACATGCGCTCCTTGAAGTCGGCATCTTGGGAGAAACACTTCCGTAGTGCTAGCTGTGTGTCGCTCCACCATTGTTTCGAGGTGAGGAGCGGGAGGAAGTGGCGACGGGTGGCTTCGGAGAAAGGCTGGCCGATGAGCGAGACGGGAAGGAACAACCAACCGAAGGGGTAGCTGCGCCACTATCACCATGTCAGTACTGATGTATGTAGAAGAAGGCCCTACTTACCGCGTCAGGGTGCTTCCAGGGCCACGACAGGCTGTTGTCGATTGCACCAATCGTGACTGTAGGCGTCGGCCCATTCTGCATGGGCGTGTTCGAGCGACTCGTGGTCGACATGGGCTCTCTTCGGCCATAGGGGTCTAGTTCCTCCATCGACTGCCTTGTGTAGTCGCTCGGCTGAGCGTCCTCGCCCTCGCCCTCGCCCACGTCGCCGTTCATCTTAGGCGGCTCTGCGACAATGGTAGCCTCCTGGGTCTTCTGGTCGATCTTGATCATCCAGTTGTCCAATCCTCGGTCTGTATTCCGCATGATATAATCCAGGATAACCAGCCGCTCCAGCTGCTCCCTGAACGACTGCTGTAGCGCCGGTGTCCAGAACCCTCTCCGTTCTTGGCGCTCCTCGACGGGGCCTGCTTCTTCGTCGTCATCCTCGCCTTCTGATTGCGCACCGCTTGGCCTACAGTCCTCGGCCCACCTCCGCTTCTTCTTCCGTGCCGTCCTATCCACGGCATAGCCTGCGTTGTGCTGATCCGGCCAGGGGTTCTCCTTCAAGAAGATGTTGGCGTCCTTGAAACCTTTTAGGAACACCTGGAAGCTACCCGGCTTCTCAGGGAACGGCTTCCGTTTCCGGTAGTATGCTCTCCTGTCCCAAAAGTCATAGTGGAACGACTTGGAGGACAGGCCAACAATGTCGGTGTAGGGTACGAGGTTTGTGCGCAGCTGGGTATCGAGGACGTATGCGGCCGCTTCGGAGATGTAGCTGAGGTTGGGGATGAGGCAGGCGCGGCCAAAGAAGAAGGGAAAGAGGTTGCGATGTATCCACTTTGTCCATTTCGGGTTTCGCGACGCGTACGGCTCCTCGTCCTTGGGCTTGAAGACACCGACTACCTTGCCCTGTGTATTGCGTGCGAAGTAGCTGCCCGAACTACCCTGCGTGATCAACTTGGGGTGGACTTCCATCTCAATCGCCGTCCGAACGCTTTCCACGATGTCGTCGAACTGCAGCTTGGTCAGCCGATCCGACGGGCCGTCGTAATCGAGCGTGAGCGACTCTGCGGTTGCCGGTCGCACCCAATCCGGCGCATGGAAGACCGAGTGGTGTATCTCGAGCGGCTCATCTTCTGGCGCGTCTTTCTGCTTCTTGATCTTGAACTTTTGCGCAATCTCGTCCGCCCATCGCTCGAACCGGGCGTTTATAGCCTTGATGTCGACCCCGGAGTTCGCTCGTGCCCGTCTCCCGGATAGGCTTCTCTTCAGATTTGGCGAATTCGGGCCGGAGCCAGACATGCGCATGCCCGAGTTGCGCTGTGGTTGTATGGGGGCATACTGCGCGTTGGATAGGGAGTCCTGGTGGTGATCGCCCTCCAGGTCGCTTCCAGAGTCTTCTTCCTCCTCAGCTTGCGCTATCCGGGCATACCCCGATGTCGGCGGTCTTTTTGGTTTTGGCATGACAGGCTTTACGAAGGGAGGGAATGACGGTCGGTCGACCTGTGTCGTGCACCAAAAGGGTGTCTGCCATTATCGTGCAATGACGATGGAGCGCTTGCAGGGATACCCTAGTCCTCTAGCGCACCTCCACCGTCCAGTCAACTGGTGCATCGTCACATGCAAGAGCACGCGAGGAAGACATGTATTCTTTATCATGCGTAGGGTATCAAAGTCCATGTACGAAATGTGTCAAAGACATCTGCTGAACTCTCTAAAAGCTGTCATCAAGATCCATCTGCCGTCTCACCACGCTCGGGCTGTCCTCGTCCATGCCTCCTGTCGAGTCGGTAATATCTCCACCAGCCGTCATCAAAAGATCATCCACGATGCGCTTACTTGCTTCACGAGCTGCGACACATGTTAGCATAGCGCGTCAACTCATGCCACTTGAACGTACCCGGCGTCTGCAGCAGCTTGCTCTGTGGGATGTGGAACTGAATCGTCTTCGGGGGACTGAAGCCATTGTCATCCTCTTCTTCGTCGCTATCATCGAACACTGTACCGCCGGTCCTGTGGATGCTCATAGGCTGCTTGCCCTTTCCAGGTGTCTGCACGCTGACCCCTGGTGTCCGTGGCGTCTTCATGGGCGAAAATATATCAGCGCGCAGTTGCGGCGCGGGTGACGAAGGCGGCGACGAGTCTTCGGCCCAGGCTGGGAGATTAGTTGCCGCGCCCCGAGGCGTGGGAGCGCCGCGCTGACCCGTTCGGGGTGTGAAGGCGCCAGTCGGCTTGTATTTCCGCGGACTGATGATGGGCGTTGCTTGTACACGGAACGTCTTGTCGAGAACACGGTGCAGCAGCGGGTCGCGGTTGCTATACGGCTGTTTGGTTGCTGTGGGCTGCATGAATGGCGACGAGTCGAAGCCACCCATGTCTGGCAACGCTTGTGCTTTGCCTGGAGTGACGGGATCCAGCTTCGGTGTCTTTGTGCCGCCTAGGTTGGGCCTGAACTCCTGCTTGAGCGACTCATAGGGGGAGGACATGCCAGCAAACTGGGGTTCTTCCTCCTCTTCACTGACATGGCCTTCCTTCTGCTTGCCCTTCTTTGTCGAAGGCGGGGCTCGCGGTGTGCTGTGTCCCATCGAGGGAGAGTCGAACGTGATGGTCGATTCCGCGTCCTCGTCGGGCACAGACGAGCGTCTTGGTGGCGTCGTTGTTGCTCCGGTCACCGAATCCTCGTCCTCGACCGTTTCATCCTCGTACAACTGCGACTGCTCCGTCTCTTCTTGGACTGCTGATTCATCCTGATCAGGCGCTTCGTATCCGGAAAGCGACACGTTGGCGCTGGCCTCGAAGAACTGCTTCCAGAACTTTGATCCCTCCCAGACCGCCTCCGAGTGTTTTCCGTATTGCTCTACTATCGGCAATATGCCTGTCGTCACGATGCGGTGGGCCCGGCTGAAGTTCTGGTCGATTTCTACTCATGTCAGTTGAGCTGGTGGGGCATGCGAGGCCTTGTTTACCTTGCAGCGTCAGGGTAATCGACTGCTCCAGCTTCTCCAATTCCTCTGTGAGCGACAGATTGCGCTGTGGCGCCATACTTTGGCGCGACATCTTTTCTCTAGTTCGTGTTTTGGTCGCGATGTTTGGACGCCGTCGAGGCGACGCGCTTCGGGAGGAAGGCTCGCGAAAGTGGGCTTGGCATTCCCGAGCTCCCCGCACCTTCACCCACGAGCTCATGGATGGCAGACTTAGTAATTCAGTAATCACTAAGCATCACATCGCTACTAGCAAGGCTACGACTACAGTACGCTTTTTCCATCGTAAAAGCGTCGAGGGCTATCACGGAATCCTCACAAGCAGCAGTATTGAACACAAGAAGACGCTAGTAGAGTGTTTACTGCCACCAGGAACCCTCCGATCCCAGCAGCATCAAGTTGACTCTCTGCCGCATGCTAGGCCCTTTCATATCCTTGATTTTCTTGCACCACTGCAGCTCTCTCTGCAGCCCAGCCTGACGAAAGTAATTCCCCATGGCCCATAGCGGGAGACACGTGATTTGCGCGCCCAGGGTGCCCATCTCACTGCGAAAGCAGTACTCAACGCTCTGGCAGAGGAAGCGGGCGAGTCTGTCTGCTTCGTTCTGGATCGACGGCAAAGAGCACTGCTCACGGTGGGTACCGAAGTCCTGCTCTTGAGACGCGTATTGGCATGCTTCGTGCCTGCTCGCTGCATCGCATGTCTGTCTTCCGAGCAACAGCGCGGCCGACAGGATCTGCAACATGACCGCCGCGCTAAAGGTGTAATTTATCGCCACGTCCATGTTTTCAAAGTCGAGCGCAAACGGAAATAGACAATTTGTGTAGCTGTCGTCCGATGGATTGTGCAGCCGCGCGGGAGTGGCCCAGTATGGTTGCCCCGGAAGGCTGAGCTTGTATGCATACTGCCAGGCCTCGATCCGCTTGAAAATGTCGACTAGGGAGCGGAGGAGATCTGGGTCCTTCGTCCCGGATTCGATGGCGTTGTCGGATTCTTCGAGGAGCTTGGGGACAGGGGAGATCACGTCCAGTAGTCCTCCGAGAGATTCGGGAGCGTAGTCTATGTTCATGAGTTGGTGCCATACAGGGAGGTCGAGTGCCAGTCTTTTGCGCTTCGTGAGTCCGATGATCAGCTGGAGAGCGTTGTTAGGAGGTGTCAATCCCGTGGCATTAAGACGTACGCAGATGATGCGGAGGCGTGAACACAATCGCAGCCAGACGCTTGAAACGTCGTTGAAAGAAGTGCGGTGGCGCAGAAGCTCGCAGATCCCGTGGGCATGGGCGCGCCATCCCTCGTCTGTGGGGAGTATGAAGAGCTGGTGTGGTATTTGTCAACACAACATGCATTTATGTTTGAGGTAAGGTGACTTGCCTCACATGTCGACAGGGCGACTATTGCAGCCAGCGTTTCGTTCTTGCCTTGTTCGTGGGGATCTTCGATGCTTCGAACGAGCTTCGGAAGCGACTCGCTGTATAAGCGCAGTGCTGTGTTCACTGATATGTTCCATGGTTCTGCAATATGAATCTGGATTGCGCAAAATGCGAGCAGTGATTGGTCGAGAACATAACTCCTCTCGCCCAGCTCGCAAGCAGCCTTTAGCCAGGAATATGCAGTTGTGGCTTCGGCCTCGGTATCGGTGGATGTGGCGCGAGGAAGATATAACTCTCTCAGTACTGTCCAGGCTTGGGTACGAAATGAGGGATCCGATATGCTTAGACTCAACCGCTGGAAGGCCTGATACCATGTTGAAGGCTCCAGGGACACAGCTGGAGGCTCGCGAAGTTTTGCTTCTGATATTGCAGCTAAAGCAGTAGTGGAACGCTTGGTCAATGTACGATTTACGAAGACTTGGGTCTTGTCATATCCTTGACATGAAAGCTGTTGTCGTTGATTTCCATCAGCTTCCGTCTCATGTACAGTCGCTTAATTTATGCTTACTTTCGCCTTTTCACACCTCAAGCATGAGGGTCTGCGGAAATCACACTGCAACAATAGATGTCAACGACTATACTGCAAAAGGAGCGGTTGCTGGTCCTTACCTTGACCCTCCGTCTCCTGCAATCTGCACAAGCGCGAGATTTCCCTGCGACACCGACCATTGCTCTTAGAAATTTACCTAGCCTTCCGCATCTGGCTAGTGAAGGAGAATATAGAGCAACTAATTCTTATTCTCGGTGATGTAAGAGGTAGGATGATAATGATGACAAACTTGCAGTGCCGCCCTAGGCCGGAAGATTTGAGCGCTAAGCCTAAAGCGGCACTATCCTTCGAAGCAAGGCATCAGGGACACAAAGAAGCCCTTACCATGCTCCAGTTCAGTAACTGATTCAATCAAGCACACCCCTTGAGCTCCGCTAAATGCTTATAAAACAGTTTGTTCTCCATTTGTGTTCCTGCAAGCACTTCGCCCGATATGGCAGCATTGTTCGAAGCTACGGCTCAGGCCTCATAAGAACCCACTTCCACGACTGTTTTCTAGTGCAGTAAGCCTCGCTCATGGGATTCCAAGAAAGAGCGAGATAAGCATGCCCAGTTCATATAAATAGCTTGCTCCCTCAGCACTCAAACGTTCTGTTGCGCAACTCAACTTTCGACACCCAGTCATCGACCGCTCTTTCCCTTCGTGCTCGCCTTGCAGCAAGCCCTGACACGTACCCCTTCTTCATTTTTTTACACAAGTCCTCGAAACACCTCCAATGGCAACCTTATCTCACCAACCCAAAACTTCATCCGAAGATACTCCTCGGGCTTCGGATTCTGAACAGCCAAACTCGGAGCCTGGAGCTGCGAATACAGAGAAATCCACTGCTCCAGAACTGACCACCACGGCCGGCCCTGGCCCTCCTCCTGATGGCGGACTACAAGCCTGGCTAGCCGTTCTAGGTGGCTTCTGTACTGTCTTTGCAAGCTTTGGATGGATCAACTGTGAGTGGCTATTCCTGTGCAAAATGTGCTTGCCGGCCCTGACGACTGTTGAATAGGCATCGGTGTGTTCCAGGATTACTACCAAAACAACCAACTCACGACATACTCGCCCAGTGCGGTTGCATGGATCCCGTCCACAGAATCATTCATGATGTTCTTCTGGGTAAACCTTCCATCGCCACCCAACGTCCCGCAACCTAACAAGACACAGGGTCCAGTAGCAGGCCTATTAGCAGATAACTACGGCCCACGCGTCCCCATCCTGATGGGCTCCTTCCTCCATATCTTCGGCCTAATGATGACCTCCCTCTCATCCGAATACTACCAGTTCTTCCTGGCCCAGAGCGTGGTCAGCGCCATTGGATGTAGTCTTCTCTTCTTCCCGACACTCACAGCAGTCGGTTCCTATTTCGTCCGCCACCGCGCTCTCGCCTTCGGCATAGTCGTCTCTGGCTCCAGCATCGGTGGTGTCATCCTACCCATCATGGTCACCCACCTCATTCCTTCGATAGGATTCGGCTGGGCCATGCGCAGCACAGCGTTCCTCCTCCTCGGCCTACTGGTAATTGCTAATATTATTCTCAAATCGCGACTTCCCCCTCCAAAGCGTGCGTTCCAGCCCAAGGAATTCGTCAAGCCCTTTACGGAGCTGCCGTTCAGGCTGCTTGCGCTGTGCGCTTTCTTCACGTATCTCGGCGGGTTCTTGCCGATTACATTTCTGATTGTGCAGGCGAGAGAGGTTGGCATGAGCGAGGAGCTGTCGAGTTACTTGATCCCTTTGTTCAACGGTGCATCGTAAGTTCCCTCGCTCGTGTGCGTCAACCCAAAGACACAAATGCTAACGGCTGACTCAAGTACCTTTGGCCGCATCATCCCCGCCCAGCTCGGCGACGTCTACGGCGTCTTCAACGTCATGATTGTCAACACGCTCCTCGCCGCCATCATAACGCTAGCCCTATGGCTACCCGCAAACGCAAACGCGCCCCTCATCGTCTACGCTATCTTATACGGTTTCACATCCGGCTGCACCTTTTCCATCATGCCGGCCATGGTTGCAAGCTTCTCCAACGTGCAGAAAATAGGTGTGCGCAGCGGAACCATGTACATGATGGGTTCGGTTGGCGCGTTGATTGGAAGTCCGATTGCCGGAGCGATTGTGGACCGGCAGAACGGCAGCTACACTGGCTTGGTTGTGTTTTCTGGAGTGGGTTTGTTTGTGGGCGCGGCATTTGCTGTTGCGTCGAGGCAGGCGTTGGTGGGAAAGAAGGTGTATGCAAAGATATAGGTGAAGTGGATTGAAGCTGTCGTGGCAGCGTGGTATCTTGAACGAAAGCGACAACGCTGATTGGCTATCGAAACTGCGTTCTGATTGGCCCTTGGCTTGTCGTCATCACGTGACGAACACGAAAGATCTATCCTCGTAGGTCCTCGCTATCCTCGCAGGTCCTCGCCATCCTCACAAGTCCTCGCAATCCTCGCGCAGGTCCTCGAAATCCTTAAGAATAAATAAAGAGAGCGCCCGCTGCAGGCGATTGGGGGGTCAACGGGGTCTCCCCCTTGGTTAAAGAAATAATAAAGAGAAAACCCTATCTTAGCTCTGTACCTGCTGTGGTACTAGCCAACTTCAGTAACTGTTCACGAACTGACATACTTTTATATCATCCCATTGAACACCCGCGACGACTGATGCAGCTCCAGATGGAGATGCGGAATCATCCCGCGCTGCGTACTAGGCTCAGGTACATTGCCAGAACGTCATCAACGGACCCTTTAAACCCGATCAGGGTCCATAGCTTCGTACTCACGTGATCACCGGGAGGGGTCGATGCACCCTTCATGCATGCTCCGCCTGTCCGGGTATCCCGTTTGAGGCTCCCGGCACTATGAGTGCGGAGATTTGGGGGGAAGTTACATATGGAGCCGAACGCGTTCAACCAGCTTTTATGATTGACTCTCTAGCAAGACACGACACGACCTCCTATTTCTATTCCTTTCGTCAAGATCACCATAAAGGCTTCATTGTGACCTGTGAACATCATTGAACATGTCCTTCCGTCTACCAGCAAGGACGCTATGGCAAGCATCACCAAAGTTCGCAACCATACCTCGCATATCAAGCCAAGCACCGTCATGGAGGCGCCACTATGCTGTCTCTACGGATGAGACTAGAACCGCAATCGTGACAGGCTCTGCACGAGGAATGTGAGAGACACAAGAAGCAAAGTGCTTCAAAAACCACAGCTAAATCTCGCCAGTGGCAAATCCATTGCCCTCAGACTCGCACAAGATGGCTACGACGTCTGCATCAACGATATCGAAGCCAACAAGTCCATCGCCGACGACGTTGTCAAAGAAATCCAGAGCCTGGGCCGAAAATCTTTCGCATACACGGCCGACGTATCGAACCTTAGCGAAGTCCAAGGCCTAGTCCAAGCCTCAGTATCCGAACTAGGACCGCTCACCACCATGGTCGCAAACGCCGGAATCGCCCAAGTCAAAGCCCTACTCGACCTCACCGAGCAAGATCTGAAGCGTATGTTCGAAGTGAACGGTATGCACTACCCATTGACCGCCGCCCTAGAGTCCGTGCTAACGACGACACAGTATACGGCGTCTACAACTGCTACTCCACCGCCGCCAAACAAATGATATCCCAAGGTCACGGCGGCAAACTCGTAGCCGCCGCCTCCATCGTAGCATTCAAGCCTTTTGCCCTCCTAGCACACTACAGTGCCTCCAAATGGGCTGTTCGCGGCATGACCCAAGCCTTCGCTATGGAAATGGCCGAACACAAGATCACGGTAAATGCTTATGCGCCGGGAATTGTGGGCACGGCGATGTGGGACCTCATTGATGAGAAACTCGGGGAGAAGACGGGCGCGAAGAAAGGGGATACGATTACGAAATATTCGAATGAGTTGATTGCGTTGGGCCGGACGAGTGTGCCGGAAGATGTCAGTGGCGTGGTGAGCTTTTTGTGTGGAAAGGATAGTGATTATATGACGGGCCAGACTATTGTTATTGATGGAGGTATCATTTTCACTTGATGGGGGAGAGGTAAGCATGCTGTTGCTCTGTTCGATTGGATTTGGAATGTATGTTGACGGGAAGCGTATCTCCGACATTTGAAGGACAACACGCACCACCGACCGTGCGGTAGTCAGATGTAATTCGGTTGCTATTTCGCCAGCGTTTTGAAAACATTGAATGCGCTGGGTACGACCAACGGCGCCAGTAAACCGCCTGTTCGCACTACGCTGGCACAGCAAACTCAACTTATCGCCACTCCCCACTGTTCACCGTAGCGTCTTCTTCAATCAGATTAGTTCCAAATTCCTCGAGATATAAGTATAACCCACTGCAGCTCAAATGTAGTATCTCTACCACACAACCACACAGCAACTGAAACCCTTCTTACCCTTCTCTACAACACCAACCGCAATCGCAATGAGTCCTCGCAAGAACAAGAATAATCACGTCAACGAGCAGCCCCAAAAAGCTCCCCCAGCCCCCTCCGTCAAAGACGACGTTGCATCCACACGAAGCCATGAATCCGAGCGCCGCAGCCAGAACCTCAGCGATGACTTCGCCGAAGTATACCTATCGTATGCGGAGATACACGAGATCGACGCAGCAGGAGAACCATCAGTAAATGGTGCCAATGACGGCGTATCTGAGGATGCTTCCTCCGTATGGGATGACGCTGAGCTACGAGCTCGTGATGAAGCGGCTGATCATGATAACGAACCGATTTATCGCGAACAACGCCCAGCTACTAGGAACCACGAACAGAATCAGCATCAGTACGTCGACCCCCAGCCCCAACAGCCGCCTGCAACGCAACCGCAGTACTACACCTCCTACCTGCTGCCGCCCCCGCAGGCACAAACGATCGTCTACCAGCAAGAAGCAACCGTTCCTACAGCTTCTGCAGGAGAGTTGGCTATGCGCCAGTTGGCAACACGACTCTTAACTCGGCCCTCCTTCCGTCCAGAACATTCCCGCTACACACCACATACCCTAGATGCCCGGCACGTCGATCCAACCCCCAGAGTCAGCACTCTCTACCCAACCAACGTCGTCCCAGGCGGCTACATCCGCGAACCCGGCCTGCGCTACCGACCCGACCCTACTCCACGCAGATACACACTTCCAGACGCCAGCCCCGAAAACGGCAGTCGTCACTACGTGACGGGGACCCGTATTCACGATGTTGACGTTGAAGATCGCGCACGTCGTGCGGATGGCGGCTACGTGGTTGACGAACCCGTGCTTGAACTTCCGCGTCGTGGTGGTCGAGCGCTACTTGATGCTTCGATTCATGTTATGAGGTCGCCGGAGCACTCGGATGATGTGGAGCGCGCGTTTGAGGCTATTGCTAGGATTAGGAGGGAGTTGTTTGCTTTGGAGGATAGACTGGTGGCCGTTACGGGGTTTGAGGCTGATGGTGGGTTGTTGAGGACGCGCTGGTGAAGGGATGGTCGCGGTGAAGATGGGGTGGGGGGATGCAGCGTTTGGAAATTCGTTGGTGTTTTGTTGGCAGTTTTCTCGTGTTTTGGAGATTGGTGGTTCTTTTTTCTTTTTGGTTGTTGGTTGTTGGTAGCTGGCACACACTCGTTTATAGTACCTAGCTTGTTCGTCAATGTGTTGGCCGTCCTCTACGTACTGTACGTAGTCTTTTTATTTTCGCATTCCATGCCAACTAACAACCCCACCCTTTACCTCTCTCACCACCCACCTGAAACCCCAAACTTTTCCCAAGCCATGTCTACCTACCAAGGCTCCAGCGCATCGCCATACTATCTATCCCAACCCTACCCCCATCGAAGCGCTCCTGTACCGAATTCTCAGAACTGGGTGTATCAAACTGATACGCTGATCAACCATATGCGTGCGATGACGGAAGATATGCGGAATAGGAGGATGCAGTGGCAGGAACTGCGGCAGGAGGAAAGAGAGAGGTGGCGCGTGGAGCGAGAGGGGCTGTGATGGGTGTTTTGGTAAGGCTAGTGGATGGGAGGTTTGCCTCTTTAAGCTGTGGAAAAGTGCAAGATTAACATCGCCGACTACGTTCATAGTACTTTGACTACGAGAATAAGGTTATGTTTGTTTAAGTTAATTGCTTGGAATCTTTATATAGGCGTATCTTGCATTTTCTTTGCTTGTGGAGAGCTTGCTAGGATATAACTAATTCCGGAATATAGGTCATACCTTGAGCAGGCTTGTGCGGCTGCGCTGGTACCACGCCAACTGCTAAATAAAAATAAGGTGAGGGGCATGCTTTTGAGGACTTCTACCTGCCTGTCGAAAATATAACCTCACGAGCAGCCTTAGCAGCTTTCGCAATAGTACAAGAAGGTGGGAGTCCTTAAAGACAAGCCCCTCACCTGTTTTTTTGGTAGTGGGCGATGTTTCGGCGGTACTAATTACTTCGCTATCTAACGCACGAGCCTGCTCAAGATATTCCGAAAAGAACTAATATTCGTGTTCTTGCGTCATCGTGGTACGCGGGACAAAGATCCCATGAGACGCGCCAGCTGGTGGTACGAGGAAAGTAGTTGTAAGAATTCACAGTAGATCTAAGATGAGGGGGATTCAAATCGGTTCGTCATCATAAAACGAGTGTGGCGGTTGTTTGCTGTGACAGATCGACTAGGAACAACTAGTAATGCACATGTGCGTCTCATAGATCTCTGGGTCTCAAGACGCCCTTTTTGGAGATACTTACACAGCTCATCTTTAGTATTTTTACCGCTTTGGATAACGAAATCATTATGGCGATGGAAAGGAGGTTAAGTGAACTACATGCTGAGTTAATGGCCGCAAAGTGTGCGCTTCTGGACGAAAAAGAAGCCCCGATGAGGGAGAGACGTGCCTTCAAGCTACAGCTCCATCATCTTCATGACAGAGCGAAGGCAGTCCAAGCCGCCTGCCTAGAGGCATACCAAGAAATCGCCTTTCTCCATCACGCCATCCACATCAACATCGATGAAGCTGCAAGGCGACCATATAGCTCGGCCAATCTCGAGAGCTTGAGGCAGTGGCTGGAGATCTGGAGTACGCGGTTGGAAGAAGTTGTCCGGGGTGGCGGGCCGCAGAACGATGTTATGCAGACTATTGGGCACCAGATGATCAGAGTTTTGTTGCAGAAAAGCAGACCGCCCGAGTGTGACAGCAGAACTCTTGACGAGAGGTGGCGGAGAATCGTCGAGCTGCAGGATGACTAGATGACTAGAGTTTCGAGTAGTGAAGCGTAGGTTGGAAAAGGGGGCGCCCTTCCAAGCGAGAGGACACGGTGCTAGGTAACGCTAACTGAACCAATGTTTCGGTACCTTGCTACATCATCGAGTGGCGAGAAATGGCTGTAATCTAATGAAGAAGATCTTACTGGCTTGGAAGGGCTGACCAACTCTCGTATAACCAGCAGCCACCTCCTAGAGTGAGGCGGACGGGATGGGAATCGACGATGTCTCCATGGGAATATGAAATGAATCCAGTCGGAGCAGAGCTCCCCGGTTTCAAGCGGATACGCCGCTTTCGTTACAATGAGATAATTTGTGTAAAATCGCAATGACATCTGGTTGGTTTGTGATCTGTGTGACTGCGGCGGTAGGCCCATGTGCGCTGCTGCTAGTAACAATACCCCACGTCTAGGGTCACAGCCGATGTGTCGCAATAATTAGCGTAACGGTGTTTGGAAGCACCAACTGTTAGTTTGCTCGGCCTCAGTCGCTATGTCAGCATCGAACAGAAGGAATATAGGGAAAGGAAACGACAGAATGCGTCATACATAAGACATGACCTCGAGTTTGGTCCCATCATCGCATCCTGGCGCTTTTTGACCGACCCTTGGTAGCTTCGCGTTTCGAGGACGCGTCCGAGATGGACGTTGATCGATGTAAGCGCGTTGTTTGCTAGTGGTCGGTAAAGCCCAAATATGTGGTTGAGCGTCTTCCGTGCGTTCGGAAGCTTAGGTGAAGAAAGAAAAGCTTCCGAGTGCAAAGGGTAGTCAATGTGCCAACACTGCACTGTTAGCGGGTGTCTCCCACGCCGGTCTATTGACGTCGGGGGCCAAGACTCACGATGCGAAACGTTTGAGTGGCACTGGTGACCGCGAAGGCCAGCTCAACTCCCGCGGCGTCAACGGATCCTGTTTTGAGCACACACGTGGACCATTCTCGTTCTGCCTCGCGCTATGCACTGCGCGTGTATAAGATCCGGTCCTTCTTTCCCGTCTTGTTCGCGCAAGACTTCCATTCATCACTATTCTTACCACTATCGCTTCGTTCGCAAAGCCTCTCCAGTGTAGAATACCAAACGTGCGGAAATCTCGCCATCATTCTCGCACATCATCCACACCAAATGGCTATGATGTACGACATCGCCCCCTTCGCCGGACGTCGGCGTAGACGGAATTTCGACCAGATCTACGATACCTACCCGGCGTTTGATCTTCACAACTTTGGGGGTCTTAGTGGATACGGACCCTGGAATGGTGGCTGGGACCATTCACACTTCAACTTCAACAACACGGAACATAGCGTTGAACAAGCGACACGGGCACACGTGGAAGCACAGAGCGAATTTTCAAAGGCCAAGGAAAAGTACGAAGAGGCGAAAAAGAAGTTTGAAGAGTGTGAAGAGAAGGTGAAAAAGGCGGAGCAACAGCTGCAGTGGGCGAAGCATCATGGATTTTGTTAATAGGATGGCGATTAGGCGAGGTAGCTGATAGGATAGAACAGGTGGCTGGAGTAGGGGATTGGTCGGAGCGTAGCGGGTTCTGCTGGATGAGGTCTTGTGTAGCATTTGTAATGCATTGTTCCGTATGATCGGGAAGTCTGTTTCGTTCCGTATTGATGGGCCTAGGTGGCATCGAAAGGATTAAAATTTGGATAGTTCGCTAATAGCAAAGGCATTGTGAGTCTTAAAGCAATCGCATGCCCCTTTCAATCCGATTGAACGAATGCGTATAGTTGTGAGGAGGGGTGACGTGTCGGAAATCGGTACGCAAACTGCGTAGACTGAGAGACCTTTGGGCGGACCGTCTCGTTTGGCATCAGTCTTTGCGGTGTTTCCGTGTGGTTTGTCAAAATAAAGTAGCGCGTTTGATAGGTTCTCTTTCGTTCGTCAGGATCTTTCGCACACACTACAGCTGTCAACTGCGACGCACGGAAGTACTTAAAACCCAACTTAGCTCTTCATCTAGGAAAAGAAAACGTTATCTCTCAAAGCACCTCAGATATTTTCACCATGCCTCTCAATGCTTCCTCGGCTGCCCATACATCTCAACCTTCCAACGCCGCAAGTCTACCTCATACACGACCCGCGAACGAAGACCTCGAGTATGATTCTGAAGCTGAGACTCTGGTCGGGGATGAGCCTGATGACGACACTGTACCTCACCCAGGATCTCCGACCCAAAGTCAGCCTGCAGCTGGTAACGCAACTGCCAGGCGACTTCCATCTGACGAGCCCTGCGCACCTACTCAGAGCAACATAGATGCCATAAATCGTTCTCGGAAGACGAAAGAGATGGAAATGGCAGTCCAGCGATCTCTTTCGGTTATTCCGGGTCCTGAATGCAAGGCAAAGTCGAAGAGCAGCTGAGACATTGACCTAAGCGTTGTATCAATGGGTGGACGGTCCACATGCTGCGCAGATGGCGGCGGGGGGGCAAAACGAAGAAAGCAGAAAGACTCAAAGATTTAAGGCTGCGGGGAAAATAGCTTACCTATGTAATACAGTGCGCTACCTAAGGTAGGTAGTGCACGGCGCAGGTACCTAAGCAACCAATGTTTGCCGTTTCCGCTTTTCCGCCCCTGACTTCCCCCACCATTTCTTCTCCGCACTACCTCGATTTACCCTAAGCCAACACACAACGGCGTATGCGCGAGTTTGCAGTTGTCGTATATGTACTAAGTTCTCCATCTCATCGTGGGTATTAACTACGTCGCTGGCCATGGCCTTCCCCTCTCGTTCCCAAGTCGGGAGCTCGGCGGTGTACGAAAGACACAAGTAAATCGCGTCGCCGCTTCGCCAAAATTCCTCCAACTGTGGATACGGTGGTATGTCTTCGCTAGTTCGAAGGTTTAGCGCCAAACCAAAATCCACACGATGAGAGGAAATGGAAATACCTTACCAAAATGTATAAACTTGTCCTGATAGCAGAGACCATAGGTATCTTCGAATCTAGCTTGTCTTCAAGAAAGGATGCGATCGCGAAAGTGTCTTGGGCCCTCCGGGCCGCGTTGTGGAGAGACGAGATCTGTTATATCATTCGGCCAAAGGGGTTTCGAGGCTCGCCAGGTGGATAGCATGCTCTTTTATTTTATCGAAAAATTATGAAGCAAGGTTAGAGACGTATTGCAAAAGTGTCATGGCCGTAGTATACACCGAGGAGCGGGCCAGCTACAGCGCACACCATACATCTCGCTTCTCTCTAGAAAACCCAACGCCACCGCTTTCGCGAATACAGTAATACCAAGTGATGGCTGTAAGGACCCGAGTGCTTGTGAAAAGATGATGGAAAAAGCCTAAAAGCCCGCAAAACATGCTGTCGGATATGTGTCGACTGGCAAAGTCTCGTATGCGGCAACCCGGTCATCCCAACCGAAACTTTTAGAGATCACCTCAAGGATGAGCAGCCTTCCAGCGTCCTCTGAACTCACGCATAGCGGTCCGATCTGCGTCCGGAGCCATAACGGGAGCAGGTCCAAGGCCAAACTTGGCGACGTAGCGTGGAAGTTCGCTCAACATGACATCCCAGTGACCATGCAATTCAGCAAATACAAGAGCAATGGTCAACAAACCCTGATCGGTACCTCTCGGGAAGTCGGTAACTCCATGCGAAAGGCGTAAGAGAAGGCAGTCGTCCATGGTCCCGGAGGTTTTTCGGTTCTTCCATGACGACGCGGGAGGCGGTGACCATGTGCTGCAAGTGTTGCCGATGGAGGTAGTATGATTAGCCGCCAAGTTATTCAGACTCTTAGGAAGTTGGTGACCAAGCGCTGAACGTAAATTGTGGACCCTGTGCTCGAAGTCCGGGCTCTTGTCAAGACCCCGGGCCGACAGCTGTCACTGTCAGTCTAAGTCGACATTGTTGAATATTCATGGCAACTTACAATCATGCGCGCCGTGTCATTGTGACCCTTGTTTTGCACGTCCATTCGTGGCAGAAAGCCCGAGAAGCAATAATGCAACGGAAGAAACTGGCGAGTTAGCCCGTGATGGATATCCTTAATAGAAAGAACTTACGGTAGTCATCTCGGCAATAGTGATGGGGAAACGAATGAGGGCAGGTACATTAAGGTACATTGGCGTAGCCTTGCGATATAGCATGTGGTTCGGCGCGTTCGAATTGGTGCTCTTGCCTTCCATGTTATCCGGGAAGTTGGCTGGAGCCTGGTAATCGCGGATGTGCCATGAATCCTCATCGGAGTCATCGCCCGTCTCAGAGATCTCTTCGTCACTGACTTCCTCATCGTCCGTCTCAGACATTTCTTCGTCGCTGGCTTCATCATCGGTGGGCAGGGGGAAACCAACAGCGCCCGAGCCCTGGACAGTGACGGCATCAAGCTCGCGCGAGTCAACTTCGTCCTTCCGATAACACTTGTTTAGCTTGTTTTTCATCTTCGTCTCCTTTAGCGTGTAGCCATGGTAGTCGTTCGCAGCTGGGGACACTAGATCCAATGAGTTAGTCACTGTAAAATAGGCTCAAAAGGTGTATACATACCGTCGTTGTATATTTCCGCGTCTCCCATGTTATCGTCGTCATCTCCAGCTATGCTTTTGTCGCTGACTACGCTGTCTTCGCTCGCTATGCCGGTATCACTCTCCCAGTACTCGTAGTCCGCCATTATCGTGGAATAACTAATCGCCTTGTAGCCGTGTCGGAGGAGGGCAGATTTACAAACTAGAATTTGCAAATGCGGGTGCGGGGGGATGGAGCAGAGAAAGAGTGCTTTTGAGCTGGTGAGGACGGTAGAAATGGAGCACGGAAAGCGGAGCTATTGCTTAGCTTCCGGGCCCTCAGGCGGTCTGTGACTGGCTGCCCTGAAGACGGCAGAGAAAGAGCAACAACGCTTCCTGCGAATGAGAAGCAAGCTGAGAATGGGGAGCAATGTATTGTTGCGTGGTCGACCACCAAACAGCTACTCCTGGTTGCAATCCGACTTTGGTGATGCCTTTGCACTGCGTCCTCATTCTGCCCCTCTTACAGGTACCTCGCGACCACCACCACCTTGGAACGTGCAAGCCTGGCATGGATTAACCATCATCCAGGATCCTAACAGAATCAATCAAAACACCATATTCAAGACCCTAGCAGCATCGCCGGTCCGCTGTGATGTGTGGGGCGGTAAGCTCCGATCGGGTTTCTGCGGTTCCCATCGCGGCCATCCTGGAGCAAGCAACATAGTAGAAGCTTATGCGATTTTGACTGGGTATGCTGGGCTTCTAGACTTACGGCTCCCCTAGTGTACAACAGACTTCGCCCCCACACGTCTTTTTGCTGAGCATGGGGCGATGCCGACAGCCGCCTGAACGACACCATCCGCACTTTGCTGGCTGTTCACGTATATGAACAGACGTGAACCATCCCCCTCTACGACAGAGGCACCTCGCATCCAGTCTGGATAACCATGGTCGATTATACGGTCCTCCGGGATATCTTCGTCGCCGCCTCGTTCGAGCCGGCTTCAGGGCTAGCACCCCCTCCCCACCCCCGGCCGCGATAGAAGGAATGACAGCACGGAGGTATTGCGTGGAGGAACGACATACTCAGTGGACACAAACCCTATCATCGGAAAGAAAGAAGTGGCGATCCGCTGTACGGAGACAAGGCAGGCGTTGCGAAAACCCTGACGTTGGGCAAATGGCAGCAATTTGGGCGCAGCGCGATAAGCAGGATGGAGACAACGACGACCAGGCTGAGACGATCGGCATGCGACCTACCCCATCGATATTTTACGCGCGGTATTGTAAAAGTCCGCTTTAATGGCTTGTACCGGAGGCCCGAGGGACCTACAACGGGCGGCTGCACAACGATTGCATTCAGCGCCGATGCATCGCAAGCATACTGGTTGCCTGGACTGGGCTTTGGAGCTTTTCACCGGTTGTAAGGATATGCTGGTCCTGATATCTGGCTGAGACGTGATCGGTCCTGGCGGACATGATTTGGATCATGTTTGCTCCGTCATGTAGCACCAGCTCCGGCAGTAGCGCCGGCGGGCAGCAACAAGCATCTCATGGGAGAGACAGGAATCGGCCTTGAACGTAACATGGGAAGCGATATGGTACTTAATGGTCGAGAATGAGAAGAGATGTCGGGAATATACAAATTTCCCCTCTAGCTCTGTCCGGAGTTTGCAGCCGGGCGGCTTATATACCGGCCAAACCAGGAGACCCATAAACTTCGTTTGTGTCTTGGAGCGGTTCAAAGCTTACTCGACAAGAGCTAAGATCTTCAAGGAACATCTTGGTTATTGTCATCATCTGAACTTTGATGAGTTCAGAGATGGACGGTGTTATCCAGAGGTGTCAGAGATCAGGTGGCGGAAGACCACGTGATAAATCTCGAGTCGCCTCAAACGATATGCCAGGAACCAACTCTTTCTGCCTTGCAAAGACACTGCTTTGAAGGTCACGAGAATAGCAGTAAATGCAATGCTCGCCCTTGAATGCAATATGCGCAGCCTTCTTGCTACATCTCAGGACCTGAACCGGCATGGCAGCGCGCCTCGAGCTGCTAGCTTTACTTTCGTCCGTCGTTTATGTTAGATAAGCGATTCGAAGGTTAGTGAGCAGCTCCAGCAGCAATCGAGTCGTATGCGGTTCAGACGCCGAAATATTCTCGTATGCTTGGTAGCGTCGAGATAATTGTTTGCAGCTCGCAGCGGTATCCATAGATTCCATATGTTAAGCAGTGAGCACCCTGAGTGCCGAACACTCCAGAAGTACGGGGATAGAAAGGTCCCAGAACCTGACTGGTGAATGAGGGGCTACAGCTGCAGCCTATATATTCCGAGAGTGCTTCGCCTCGAGAGCAGGGCAAAGTAGAGCAGCGGAATTGCAGCTCAGACCGGGTCGTGGGCGAGGCTGAGACCCAAGGAGCCGGACAGTCATGTCTATATGTCTCAGCCGCAGAGATTGTCGGATGCTGCAGTTATCAATACTTGAAAGGCGATCAACACTCTCGGATTATATGTTACGCCCCGTTCAAGGGCGATCGCAACGTATCAAAGAGGGACGATCCCGAGCTCCTCGCTAAAACGGCGGAGTTCGATGTTGGTGCGCTGCAGAGGTGAGACAAGACACGGGGAACACGACTTAAAGCTGGGTATTGTACTTTATGACACCTCCGCTAACTTTCTACTCCTGTCGAAGAGCGGATTATGAGAACACAAAAGCGTATGCGGGGAGCGAGGTATGGAGTCGTCCGGGCGGTCTGTCCGGGCGGTTGGTTAGCATATCGACTCGGCCTCCATACGCGCCGATCAAGACGATGTTCATCGAGTCCCCATCTCAATCGTCCTCTCTAGTCCATGTAAGCATTGGCTTCAGAGCGCTGGTTTACCTTGGCTCTTGTAATATGGCGCAAAGAAAGTGCAAGATAAACCTGTGAGGAAGACAATAGGGCGCCACGAGCAGCTCCTGCGAGCAAAGATACGGCAAATATATTCTTAACCTCATGCCGCACACTGTTTGCCTCCTGGTAATACAGCTGGTTCTCATCGTGGATTGGTTGCGAAATGGCGGCAGGTCGTGAAGGTGATGTGTCCTCGCAATTGGCGGCCCTGATGGCTCGGTTTCGGCTCCCCGCGCTGGTGGCGCCATCCTTCTTTCTGACGTCGACCGTCTCTAATTCTTCTTTATCATCTTTTCCCATGCTTTATCTTCCGCTGTGTGAGCCCGCAGTTTATCGCTTATATATCCGGGAATAGTGTTTCAGTTGCTGGAGCTTTGAGGTCCGTCGACAATCGCGTTCGGTGGAGGTGCGAGCAGGCAAAGGGGTCGGTGGTTGCGCATGAGCCTATCGAGGACGCTAACAAGCGCGGCGCGTTGGTAAACGCGAGACTTCAGGACTCGTGGTTCGGGAGCTAAATTGATGGCAGGTGAGCTATGAATATATCGCGGAAGACGAGAAGAGTGCGGACCCACCTAACATGAGTCACTTTACCTAGGTAGCGTAAATAGGATTGTGACACTTCTATGTAGGAAGGTGGCTTAGGGTGCCAAAAAGTCTTATTGGAAGGACTTGTACATGTGTTGACGACTGTCTCGAGTACCCAAGGGTAGTGCATCGAAGTATCCCTCCTCTTCTCCTTCCTGTTTTTCTCGTGTCGCGCATGAACCATCGCGGTGACTTCCGGGATTTATGACGATTAGACTAGGGCTTCTGTTTTTCTTTTTGGACGGCTCTGAATATGTAGTGTTGGGTATTACAATTGAACCTTAGTGTTAGCACCTCATTTCGATAGCATTACAACTTTCTATTCACGTTCTTAGTAGCTTCCATGTTGGAAGGCTCACTAGTGAAAGGAAATAACTATGAATGCATTCTGTTCGATGATGGTTGTGTTGTGTTTCTTGCTACGTGAGGGCACTACGGAGGTGTACATGACCTAAAACGAGCAGAGCCGAAGTAGGACCGAGTCGGCCCGTCAGGCCGCGATAAGCAGCCAACGTTCCTACTGATACTCATAATCCGACATTCCAAGCTATTTTGGATTCATGCAAGCTATTTAGAGCTGCTTATTAGTAATATCCGCATTGACCAGAAGATATACCTACATATCATTCACTTTAAGATTTTTGTCACTTAGTTACATTTAGACAGCAAGTGGTCTCTGTTATTGACGATCTATGTATTGAAAATTTAAGTCCAAGCTCTGTTACTCTATATCTTCCCTAATGGCTTCTCCTCCACTCTTCGATTAGCCGGCTCTGCAGAACGTGGCTGTGGAGAAGGTCCTCGATTAACTAGCTCTTGCGGCGGTGCTTGTTGTTGGGCAGCCTCCTCGCAGAAAGAACGCATTGCTGGCAACATCTTGCCGAAGTTGCCTGGAGGAACGCTGCCTCGCCCTCGTCCTGCTGATGGGAACGGCGGGCGACTAGACGGCGCAAGCGGAGGGCCAAACGGAACGTGCGCTGACCTATTCGGGAATGCCTAGCTACTATTCGTGTGGGTAGCGGTAGTTCTAGGGGGTGTATGGAGCAACTCCCTCTGGTTTAGGCGGTGACGATTCTGATGGAGCATTTCTTCCGCGCAACGGAGACCCTCCTCGAGACCTCGAGACGTGTTGCGCGGTGGTGTTTGAGGGCCTTGAATAGGTCGGACTGGCTCCGAATCAAGACAATGCTCTAGTCCAACGGCGTTAATAGTGCGGTTATTGTTGTTTGCGTTAATAAAACCTATGTCTTGCAATTCGGCCGTAACGGCAGAGTTGGCGAGCTACGGAGGAACTTTCTCTGCAATCTGTACAGTACTTTGCAAAACCGGCCTCACTCTTTGCGCACTCTCAACTTTGACAGAATCCCTGTCGCACTAGGATAGCCTTGCCTAAGCTTAACTAATGACCATCCTGTCGGTAACTAGAATCCTAGAACAGCTAGCCTGTACTTTCTAAGCTAGTGCCTTGCACTTTGCTTACTAACTGTAACTTAAGAACTTAATTGCATTGCCCTTAACTAGAGTTTCTTTGCAATAAACTACACAATCCCTAAATTTGCAACTACATGCTCTGCTTCCCACTGAGCTAACGCTGCTAAGAAAGACAACAAATTAGGATGATTAGGTCTGAACGTCTGCTGGCAAAGCTGTACGCATTCCCTCATTAGTTCTATAGCTTCTACCTCCCGACCAAGTGATTTCTGTGTGTAGGCGAGATTGTTCATGCTGGCCAGCGTGTCGGGATGGTCCGCTCCCAGCTTCATCTTGCGCGTCTCCATCACTTGCACAAACAGCTTCTCCGCGTCGTCCTAGCGGCCTTGGTTCCTGTATGTCGACGCTAGGTTGGCCATGCTAGTTAGCGTGTCAGGATGGTCCGCTCCCAGCTTCGTCTTG
>ML975343.1:0-55448 GCA_010015605.1 Decorospora gaudefroyi
CACCAACCCCGCAGCCCCCAAAATCCCAAAACAAGCCCCCACCCCCGCCATCCCTCCCACAACACCCACCCGCCCATCCAAAAACCTCCCAACAACCCGCCCATCCAAACACACCACGGCCCCAAGCGCACCCCCATACGCGCCCGCAAGCGGAACCCGAACGTACAAGCGCGGATAAAAGATGGGCGAGAGGGCTATCGCGCCCGCGAAGATGGATGCGGTGGCGAAGATGCGGGTGGTATTCATACGATTACGGGCAGATAGGGGAGCGCAGATAGCCGCTGTGCAGAAACAGGTTAGGAGTTCGATATTCGGTTGGTTTGGGTTGGGGAACAGGGTAGGTGCGAAGATGGGGTAGATGAAGAGACCCAAAAAGATGAGGGCGTGTGCTACGAGGAACCAGAGTAAGCCCCTCACACAGCGTACGTCGTGGAAGAAGGACGTGGGCCCAGACACAAGCGTAGTAGCAGGACGGGGACGACCCCCCACAGCAGCGCGACTAAGTAGGAGAAACGCGGTCAGCAATGTAGATCCCAGGACCGCGGGACCGGATTCCGAGAATTGTTGTGCTAGCAGCGTGTATACGATTGCGCCGATGAACCCCAGACTCCATGATTGGCTGCTGACGAGGGATACATCGCCCTTGTAATGCGTCGCCAGCACCCTCGTACTCAGCGTGCCCAACGTGCCTAACGCGGTACCCAAAACGACGCCTTGCAGTAGAACGAGGGGGACGTACGTCTTTACCCAGTGTAAAGCTACCTGTGTCCCAACAGCCACGACGGCGGTGGGGGCGAAGATCCATTTCCAACGGCCGCAGCGCTGGTATAGGTAGCTGATTGGCAGGGGGGTACAGAAGATACACAGGATTTGGAGGCCGATGACGAGGCTGAGGGACGGGAGAGAGCGTGTGGGGAAGAGGGTGGTGAAGTTGTGTTCGAGATGGGGACCGTGGGAGAGGGGGAATACCGAGGACGTTGAAGAGGACGAGGGCGTGGGCCCACATGCTACGGGAATTAATATCAACGTTCCTGGGGACTGTGGTTGTTTGTAGCTAGGCGGCTTACGAGCGGTTTCTTTGCCGAGATGCGTGCTTGGGTGTTGTCGTTGTTGTTGCTTGTGTTTGCTCGGGCTGGAACATGATGTGGGTTGCGTCGATTCTCTTGCCGCCTGCATTGCGTCTGTGTACTGCGGCGCGCAGACGGGAACTGCCTCGTTTTACATTTTTACTTTTTGGGCGCTGCGGTAGTCGGGGGCGGGCCATGAGGAGACGATGTGTACGTGGGAGCCTGCGCGGGCATAGGGCTGATAGAGCAAGCCGAAGAGGTGATGTAGCGTATTGACCGTGGCTCCAGTGACCAAAGCCGAGAGCGCGTAGGAAAAGCGACAGGATTTGTGGATGAAGGCGGGAGACGTTGTTATTGACGGATGTCGAGAAACCAGTGGTTGTTCTGGCCCAGGCGTTCGCTGGGATGTCAATGCTGTGCTTCATAGTCTTGGATTGACTGCACCGTGTCGTGAAGATATACTGCGAAGATGTGAACTCCCTACAATATAGATCACGGTAACCGACGAGACGCGCAGGACAAGGCCGTAAGCAGGATAGATGCAATCATGACAAGCAATAGAAACGTCCTATTCCATTCCCTTGTCCCGTAATTAGCCAAAGACGCACCTAGGAAACAATATTCCACAACGAACTCATCGTACTGAGAAACCCACAACGCCATAGCGAAGCCCATTGCCAACCCATTTCCTCCCCATCCCTCCACTAGAAGATAGAGTTGACGATATTCCCTCCAATAGTCGCACCTGCAAAACCCGTAAGCTAAAAGATGCCGTTAACAATCTTGCCACCAATAGTCGCACCTGCACCAAAAATCGCGGCATTGCCCAGCTTCTTGCCAAACTTCTTGCCATTCTGCTCCGCCTTGCTCGGCTCCTGCGGCGGCGCCTGCGCGCCATGTGCCACGTCGAGCGGCATGTTGCCGTAGTTGCTCGGAGCGGGCGCCGTGGCAGTGTAGGCCGGCATCACGCTCTTTTCCTCTTTGCGCACGTAGCTGGCGGGGAAGATGCCCTCCATGCCGGTGCGCTCGTTGCGTCCCTTCCACCACTCGTTGTTCATGTACTCGGAGACGACAATCTTGTCGTTGGGCATGAGCGCGAGGTCACCGGCATCTTGGGCGTTGTACTGGTACATGGCGGAAGCGTAGGCGAGGACGGGCGGTCCCATGGGGGTTGCGGGGACTGAAGGGTAGGCTGGTGGTGGCGCATTGGTAGTGGTGTCGGCATAGTAGCCAATACTGCCGTTCTTCTTCTCCGGAGGGGATGTGGGCTCGCTCTTGATGTTCATCTGAGAGAGCTGTTGGGTGGGCACAGCTGGCAGTGCGCGCGTGCTGTTCTCGGCCGAGACGGGCAGTTGCGAGGCAATGGCATCTTGTTGCGCCGAAGTGATGACATTGGATTCGACGAGGAATTGCAGATTCTACCAGTCTTGTTAAGATTGGTGGCACGATGAGGTTCGAGAGGACTTACGTTCTTAATGTCGCCGAGCGACCGGTTGATCATGGCATTCTTGAAGCTGTCGGTCATGGTGACTACAGATTCGAGCAATGCGCTACGGCTTGTAAGTCGCAGACGAGAACAATGTGTTAGGGTATAGTTGTCCAGAGAATCTGTTGATGGGAGTTGGTCAGTTGGGTCGAGTCAGGGTGGGTCGAGGTGCGGATTAGCGGCCCACCGTTCGGCATGTCTGCGCCGCATTGGGGCTGTGCTTATAATTATATTGGCTGTACAGCATGGAGACACTTCACTTGCAGCTTCTTGCGTCTAGGTAGGCAGTGCCATCAGGTCCCAAAGGAAACGTGATTCATGTGGTATATCATGTTTTACACTCCGTACCTCGCCATTCCATTATGTACATGTACATCCTCCTATCCACATTGATCATGCCTCCCGCGCCCATCAGTCAGGGTCCAACTATAGCTTGGCAACACCACCTCCGCCCAACCAAGCCAACTCTACATTCGCGGCGACAAAAAAATCTGCTTAAACATCTCCTGCCTCCTATCCTCAAACCCCTCAAAGGCCTTAACCGACAGCCCCACCGGAACCTGTTCCTTCCCCTCCACCAACCCCCTCCACACCTCCTCCGTGAAGTCCTCAAGCGGCATACCCACACTACCCCCGTCCTTGATATCCGGCTGGTGCTTCGCATCATGCAGCTCCGTCTGCACGGCCGGCGGAAAGATTTCCACAACGTGAATATTGCCCGGTCCGTTTGCGAGCTGGTGCCGCAGCACGAGGATCATGTGGTGCAGTGCGGCTTTGGACGCGCAGTAGTTTGGGCACCGCGGCATCGGCAGGAGCGCGAGGCCGGATGTGGTGTAGATGAGTGCTGTTTGCTTTTCTGCCTGTTGCTGCTGTAGGAAGGGGATCAAGGCAGTGGTGAGGTGCATGTAGGACAGGTAGTTTACGCGGAACTCCATCTCGACGAGATTCAGATCGATGGTCTCGGGCTGGGAGAAGTCGAAACCGCGCTGGATGCCCGAGTTGAGGAATATGGCGGTGAGGTCTGGGTGCTTGGTCGTTACGTCCTTGACGAACTTGGGGATCTCGTCGAGCTTGGAAATGTCGAACACCATTGTGTCGACTTTGTCGCTGCCGTGCTTCTTTTGGAATTCGTTGAGCTTCTCTTGCCGACGGCCGACGATGATGGCGTGCTTGCCATCTTCAACTATCTTTTCCGCGAGCGCCCAGCCGATGCCGGATGTTGCGCCTATAACGAGCACTTTGTTGTATTGGAAAGACATTTTGTTTCGAGTAGGCGTTCTGAGACTGGATTCTTGGGGTCGAGGGTACTATATAGCACTGCTGTACCTAGCGCATGCAAGCATCATGGTGCTGCAGCGAGCCACTAGCCATCATTCGCCCCCGACTCCATGCCCCATCAAAACAAAAGCTTCGGAAGTATCGGATTTACAAACGAAGAGCGAGGAAGTTACGTAGATGTGAATTTGTTCTGGAATATCTCCATGTGCGCTTGTACGGTTTGGGATACGTCGTAATAAAGAAGTGGACCCCATCGGCAGTTGCTTCGGCTGCATGCACGCCAACGTCGCTTGAAATACGTACCCCATAGTTAATATGTCCAGAAAATAAGAACGTAAGTTACTGCATACATGACAATAGTGACCTACCTACGGAGTACTCAAAGCTCTACTCCTCAATCTTCACCGCCTCAACGGACTCCTAAACCCCACACTGCCAAATGCAACGCCCGCCTTCTTCGGCGTCGTCATGGGCTCTAGAACCTCTCCCCCTCCTCCTCTCATCCCACCACCTTGCCCCACCGCTGCACCCCCACTCCCGGGTGCCTTGAACCTGTACTGGCTCCCTTTTGCATAGATGTCGTTTAGCATCTGCTCCAGCACGCCTGCATCAACGAATTCCTCATACTTGCGCCACAGCTTTAGTGCCGTCGTTGCATCCTCAATACTATCGTGTGTCTCTTGCTGAATACTCTCCTTAAGCACGCACCAGGCCAGGAACTTGAGATTGAGCTTGCGCTTGAAATCGGGTTTGAAGAAGAGGTTTGATGTATCGACGACCTGATGTTTTGGTACGTGTATGTTGATGGTTCGGAAATCGTTGGCGAGGGAGTGACCGACAAAGACACAACCTAGGTTGAGTAGGAGCCAGAGTTTCTTGTACGCGTGTTTGAGGCTTACGGGAGCGTGGGGCGAGGTTTCGCGGTTCAGGTCGCCAGGGGAGATGCCGGACCATTCAGTCAGGTAGTCGACTACCTGTTCTGTGACGGCGATGTAGTCGTCGATGAAGGCAAGGCCTGCGTACTCGCCTTCGCCTCTACAGACCGAGACGCGAGCAAGACCTTTGCGGTCGGGGCGGATGGTTTGCCGGGTACCGTCTGCCTTCATTTCAATCTCCTCGGCTTGTAGACGGATAAACTCTGCATCAATGGCGACGGGGTAGCCTGGGCGCGGTGTCTCGGCTGGGGACTGAAGCAGCTTAAACTTGGTCTCTGGAGGCGTTGCATTGGACGACCACCACCGGTATAAAATCGAGGTATCTAGGTTGTTCTTCCACGAGTCGTCAATCTTGTTACGCGCGGACTTGAGTTGGTAACTCAGGACGGATGGTAGCTTCCAACTTGGTTCAAAGCGCAAAGCTTCATCTTTTGGTATCGGCCTGACCAGGAAGTCGTTGAACAGGTGCCATGTATCCTCTGCATCTTCGTCTCGAGATGAAGGTCCTGTGTTGATTGTCGCCACCAAATGCGGCTTCTGGTGCTCGCCACTATTGATGTCTGCGACTACACCGACAAGCTCGTACACCATGATTTGGTGTACCCCGCGTTGCAGATGTAGCTTCAAATCCTGACCTTCAAAGCAGTAGAACTGACCCTGATCTACTATGATCCCGATCTCCTGCGGTAGCCAGTTTGGTATCGACCACAACAGCTTCGCTTCATGGCTTTGTATGGCCGCGTTGAGCATCAGTACGCCTGGAACGGACTGAATGGTTTTCCTCTGCACCATCTGTTGATATCGGTTACACTTTGTGCACCAGCCTCTAGTCTGGTCTTGCCGCTCAACACTGGCCTTTAGTATCTGCGAGAATGTAGGCCGCGGTATCCGTGTATTCTTCATAACGTGCTTGGCTGGATACATGAGCTCACTGACGAAATTCTTACCTCCGCGAATGGTCTCGTTGTTGCATTGTGCACACCTCATACTGGCTCGGGCCTGGGTCTCCAGTACCTGATCCATCGCAGACGGTCCGGAATGACCCAACTGAGGTAGCATCTGTCGGAACTCCTCGGAAATCTTGTCGAGCAGAAAGCGGTTCAGGTTCTGGATCATACTAGTAAGTGCGACATTGGGCGCAAATTCCTCCAGCAGGTTGAGCGACACGGCATTTGACAGGCCACTAAAAGTTTTCAGAAAATTGGACGCTTGACAGTTGAGTCCACCCGCCTTTTCCAGCATGTCTATCAAAAAGCCAAGTTCGCAAAGAAGGCAGGATTCGAAAAGACATGGCGAGGAAGTGTGCTGCAGCGCGAGATTGCGAATCAAGGGCGTGAAGCGAAAGAGCTGCAGAAGCGGGTTGGCGTATGAGTTGGTAATGTGTGTTTCCAAACCGGAATAGGGTGTCTGGTTGTAGTATCTGACAGTGTGTTAGCTTCACAACCGAACAACAAGGAACACGTCTATAAAGAACATACGCAAAGTCGAAATCGTCCACACCAAACTTGCTGTACTTGATCTCGACATTCCCATACATGGCAGGAACATCTTTCCGGGTCACATCATCGAGGTGCAAGTCAGTCAGCGTCTCCATGGTCTCTGCAGCTTTAGCATCGGGCTCGGTAAAGGAAGGTGCAGTCCTGGTCTTTTCGCTTAGAAACTTGGGTGCTGACAGCGAATCGCTCACCCGGTCGATCTGGCGTGTTGCTTCAGCTTGGTTCCTGCGCTTCGTCCGTGGATTCTTTGCGAAGAAGCCAATGTCGGTGCGCGTCATATTGTTCAATATCATGTTGTCGATTTTTGGAGGAGGAGCGCCGACTTCAAAGACCAGATGACTGGGCCAACTTGACAAAAGCTGTTCTTTGTAGTAGGGCATACCGACGGTGTTTAGTGGTCTGCTGGGTGTGAGTACTGCACAGAAGGCGTCACAAGGATAACCTACGTGTCTAAACTCCAATCTATGGTTGGTGGGGGTGGAACGTTGTGGTCAGCAGTCTCTGTTGGGTTACTGTATTCAGGGAAGTGCACTTTTGTCGGAGAGCCCCAGAGATGGATATGAGAGTTGGAGTCTACTAGTGCAATAGCTTCACCAGAAGGGGCCATTTCGAAGCCTGTCAGATACGACTCATAGAGGTTGAGCTGGCGCAGGTTTGCCGAATCTGGGTTCATAAGGTCGATAACTTGCATCTGACCGTTTTGCGACGCGATGAAAGCGGTGGTGGACATGCGCGGATGCATGCGCACAAAGGCTGCGCCGGTATGAAAGGGGATCGGAGGTAGTTGCTTCAGTGTTTTCAATGAGAAGACGTTGGTGAATGGGTCAAGCATGTACGCATACTGCTGTCTCGGAGACCAGCCGCATGTTGCGAGAAAGTCGCCCTTAGCGTCCATGTCGCTGATGCTGCCTGTATGTCCTTCAAAGGTCTTGACGACTGATAGCGAGTTGGAGTCGAGGATATGAATGCCGCCATTCTTGGTAGCCGCACAAAGATACTGGCCCGCGCGCTTCATGGTGGTGTACTGCGCTTCAGCGGGCAGCTGGCCACAGTCAGAAGGCACATGGCTAGTATTGCGTGTTTGACATACCGAGTCTGTTATCGTGCCCTTCTCCACGTCCACCTTGAACATTTGGTCCTGACATCCTGCGACCAGAATCTCGCGTGTGCCCTTGGAGGTAAAATTTATGCATTTAAGATCCTTGAACTCGGTGCTCCTGCATGCTATCCATCAGTAGCTGCCCATGGATCACATGATGGCTGGATCAGTCCCAACCTACGTCAAATGCCATTGTGTAAGCCCACGGCGGTGGGAGTAGTGGACGCTCTGCTTGGAGAGGGAGATGATGCCCTTCTCGGTGAAGAGAAATTGCTTGACGGGTCCGTCGGGAGGCGCGTGTCCGCGGTACGAGGTGTAGCGTTCGAGATGAGGGCCGTAGAAGGATGTGACTCGCCCCTGTATAGGGTCAGCCGGAGAGGGCGAGGGCTAGCTGAGCGAGAACATACTCACATGGTTGTTGCCCGTCCACAGCAGTTCCTGCGTCGTGTCAAAAGAAAATGTCGATATGGGCACGGTAGGCAGATGCAGTCCGGGAGAGGGCAGCTGAACAATGGCTAGCTATCCAGCAGTCAGTCGTATGCTCTCGTAGGGATGCTGGTGTTGTGCCCAGAGCTGCGACGAGCCCTGTCATGCCCGCATTACCTCATCCCAGTCCGCCTCCATACTGAGGGCGCGGATTGCAATTCGCTAGGTCCAATATACCACTCCGACATGCCACGCGCCTCGTCGATGACCGTTGTCGCACCGCAGCTTAAGCATCTAGGCGTGGGTTGAGGTCGGAGTTACAAGGCGCGGTCGCGAGCATGCACCCCCGGGCGGGACGCGGGGCACGCGTACACAAAGGCATTTGGAAGCACTCGAGTCGACCACGAGCTCCTTCAGCTACATCTATCGCAGCTTCACACAAAACGTTAAAAGCCAGGCGGTCATGTATTCCTGCATTCATGCATTCATTATTTCTACATACAGTCCTCTCCTCTCCTCTCCCTCGAGGCCCATGGCGGCCCTCAACTATGTAATGGGAAGGAAAGTGACGGCACGCACACCAGTGGCGGCTGATGTACGCGCTATGCAAGGGGAAGTACTGTGTAGGGGTATCTCATACCTGACAAGGAGACCATATTCGAATGCCGGGAACGCCGTGATGATGCATGGAAATCGGGCCCTGGATCAAGTCAGCCCAATCCCTTCAAGACAAAGCTGAAGAGCTTCGCGTTTCTCCGTCAGGTGTGCATCGCTTCATGCAGCCGCATCAACGGATATGCCTAGGTCTGGAGTCGGCCCGAGGGCAACGTAAGCCAGCGATTCAGACTATCAAACTGCGCCAGTGTACATGCACATACCACAAGGTGTATACTCGGCCCCTCTGGACGTTGCTCAATAGCGCCTGTCGTTGCGACCCGTCGAATCGGAGTACTCCTCATCGTCCCTGTCGGCCTTGTAGTCGTAGCGCTTGCGTTTGTTCGTCTCAGTCATGCCCTTGCCGGAGCCGGTGAAGCCAACTGCGTGACATATCAGTAACAGCAAGTAGGTCTGGGATGGAAACCGAGGCTTACCACGGCTGCCCTCTTTGGTGCTCGTGCGGAACATGGACTCCTTCTTGGTGATGCCCTTCTTGGTGGCCTTGGTCTGGAAGTCGTTCCAGAGGCTCGCCCGCTTCTTGAGCGTGCCGCTGTTGGGAACCCGACTTTTCTTCTTGCCCTCCGTGTCCTCGACCTTGGTCTTGGCAAGCTGCGCATTTGGGTTCATGCTAGCAGGTCCGGAGATGACGTGCGGGGTGGAGGTGAAGGGTGCGGACGGCTGAGGAGCAGAGGCGGGCTCGGGCTCTCGCTTGCGCTTGGTCTGAACCGGGCGGACGGCGGTGCCATCGACCGTCAGGGTGTCGTCGTACTCGATGAAGCGCACGAGATACTTGGGAGCCGAGGCGGAACCCAGGATGCTCTGGATCTTGGCCTTGTACCACGCTCTGTCGGTCCACTGCGCTTCACACACATCACCGGTCCTGAAGACGACAGCCTGCTCCGGCTCCTGCTTCTCCAGGATCTTGCGCAGCACCGGGTGCTTCTCGGGATCGAACTTGGGCCCGGCAGGCGCGACAGGCTCCGTCGTTTGCGGAAGCTGGGCCTCGAGAGCAGCGAGCTCGGGGCGCAAGCGGTTGAGAGTGGCGTCGTGGCGGGCAATGGACTCGCTGATTTCAACACGTATACCCGCCAGGGCCTCATCCTCGGTATCGCCTCTGGACTTGTTGATCTCGTCGATGGACGCATGCTGGAGGGGGTCAGTCGAGTCGCTACTAGCATGTGCGGACAGCGTACCTGTTCAACCCATACTGCGCGCAAGGCTTCCTCGGATTGGATCTCCTGCTTCTTGGCGTTGATGGCTTCCTTGGTCTGTTTGACGTGGTCCACCATGGTGTCGCAGTTTGCAGTTGTGTTGTGGTGGTAGGGTGGTGGTCGCGGTCGTGATTTATCGAATGGAGGAAGTCACGACTGGCAGTGATGGT
The DNA here is from genome assembly GCA_010015605.1 of Decorospora gaudefroyi. Classification (NCBI taxonomy): domain Eukaryota; kingdom Fungi; phylum Ascomycota; class Dothideomycetes; order Pleosporales; family Pleosporaceae; genus Decorospora; species Decorospora gaudefroyi. The sequence goes on from ML975343.1 coordinate 9,826, forward strand.
GACGCTCGAAAAGCCAGGCACGGACCTTGGCGTTGCCCCACAGGCCAGGCTGTCCTAGCTCCGCACTTCAGCCCTACCACCAGCCTCCGACATGCATTATTATTGGTGATGGTGCAATAACCTACTGACCACAGTAATTAGAATGCAATAGTTCGCCCGGGACCAGAGTAACAAACAACATATGATGAAACGTCAATGTCTCCACGTGCACGTTGTCTGGTTGACATGTATGGATAGATGATAGATCATAGGTAGACCTCCACTAGTCTGTGCAAGTGCATGTCCAATGATGCGTACCGCAGAGTAATACACAAAGACTCCATCCGTGCAGTATGCCTTCAAGAGGACATGTTCCTGCAAAGTCTGCCATATTTCAAGTCGTTTCGCTGCTTCCCAGGAACAGGCAACGGCGATCTGCATCTACTCTTGGCGACCTTCGATGGCGTTCTTCCTCTACCCCACCAAGCTTGTGCTTATCAATCAAAGGAATCAAAGGAACAACCTTGTCCTGCGCCCTTTTGCCCACACCGTGCCTCTCCAGGTATTGTTAGGCAAGTCACACACTTTGAACCAGCCTATCAGAGACCTCTTTGACCAGCTCGAGAGCGCCGGTCCGAAAAAGTCGCCCGATCTATTACCGGTATTCTCCAGGGTCCCGCCGCGGACTAGGCCTCCAGGCTGTGAGGCTGCAGACTGACGACTTCACAACTTTGCACTCCTCCTCTTCCTGTCCATCTCTCACCTTTGCAAAGGAGCTTCCGTCTATCTCCCTTGACTGTTCCCCTCCTCAACCGCTGTGGAGTGCGCTACACTCTTAGATCGCTCTCCGCTCTAGGCACATTTCCTCATCCGTGCATTTCACCAGCACTGCTTCCCGCCTCCACCCGCAGTGCGAGCTGCTCGACGTTGGCCTCCGTTGCGTCATCACATAAGTAGACTCATAGTGGTGATAGCGTCTCAACGCGCCCCGCCTCCTCCACACGTTGCGGTGTCCCGGGTGGCGAAAACGGTTGTCGCACCTTGTCAGACGGACCCTCTGCAACACCACGCAGCTCGGAAGAGCAACAACACACAGGAAGCTCCGTGCAGCTCCCCATCTACTCTCCTACCTAGAAACCCACCGCGCTCCGCCATGGCTGGGTCCACCAACGACTTCCAGAACGGTGCGCCCTTCTACCTCGATGCGACGCAGCAGGATCTCCTCCTCGCCGCGCTGGCCTCGCACAACCAGAACCCCAACGACCTCTTCTCTGCAAACCCAGACAACGGTAGCGACCACAAGCAAACCATGAGCAATTCCCAGTTCCAATACCCCATCGAGACCCTCGACCCCGCCTACTTTGCGTCGCCTCAACAACTAACCCCCGCCAATGGCTTCAACAATGCGGGCGTGGACGAGAGCCCATTTGTCGACTACCTCGACGGCGACACTAGCTTTGACTTCGACAATACAGACGGCGATATGATTGGCGCACTCCCCGGAGACACGCCCGGCGATTCTAACGAGAAGCGGAAGAGCCCGGGTGACGACGATGCCGACGACGACGAGGGCGGCGGCAAGCGCAGGGAAGGTGAAGACAAACAAGCCAAGAAACCAGGCCGCAAGCCGTTGACATCGGAGCCCACGACAGTAGGTCTAGCTGAGGATTGCGCACCATGGCCACACTGACACAAGTACTAGAAGCGCAAGGCGCAGAATCGAGCCGCCCAGCGAGCCTTTCGAGAGCGCAAGGAAAAGCATCTGAAGGACCTGGAGACCAAGGTGCAGGAGCTTGAGAAGGCCTCGGATTCCACCAACCAGGAAAACGGGCTGCTGCGCGCCCAAGTTCAGAGACTGCAGATGGAGCTTCGCGAATACAGGAAGCGCTTGTCGCTCAACAGCACTGGAATGAGCCGATCTCCGCCGCTTACTTCCGGCTTCAGCTCCATGCTCACCAACAACAGCAGCGGCAAGAACAACTTCTCCTTTGATTTTCCGCGCTTCGGTGGACTGCCAGGCGCCCAGCTGCTCGACAATGGTCCTCTGGCGAAGAACAAAACCACTCCGATCTCCTCGACTGCGTCCGATCTGCAGAACAACACCGGACCGGGCCTCAGTCCGACGAGCAAGGCGAACGGTTCGCTCACCAACTCGCCAGGCAGCCTCAACGGTTTCTTTGGTCCTAGCAACAACAACACTAGTGCGTCAAGCCAGAACACGCGTAGCAGTACCGATAGCTCTACACGATCCCATTCGCGCGTATTCCAGTTCAACAGCGGCTCGTCTAGCCACTCAGACTCTCCATCAGGCTCGTCTACATCGCCAACTGGCCAAGACTCGTCATGTGGGACATCGCCAGAGTCGAGCCATACGTCGCCAAACCAGCACGTGGACACGATCGCAGACGGTTATGTGTGTCATGGAAATTCCGAAGGTGAGGTTCTCTTTTGCGAAAAGCTCAACATGGCCTGCGGCAATCCTCGTAACCCCATGCCTCGCGCCATGTCCCAATCTAATGACGAACCTTCTGCTGCAGTCTCACCCGCCAAATCACCCGCACCCGCTGTCAATAGCTTTGATTACTTCGCGAACCAGAACGGCGGCCAGTTCGATCCCACGCTTTTTGGAGAGTACCGCGATACGCAGAACGCCATTGTGGGCGACGGCGACTTCACTGGCGGCTTCTTCAATGATGCTTTCTTGAACACCGGCTTCGGCAGTCCCTTCCACTTTGGTGATACACCTGCCGTGCAAAAGTCGAATCCGCTCGAGGAGATTGAACGTATACAAGACGGCGACGATGAAGTAGTTCCGGGCGAGGACGTCAACTCGCTGCTCAACTGCCACAAGATATGGTTAGTGAAGAGTTTGAAAAGACCTCCAGCTGAATTTCTAACACCACCTAGGGATAAGCTCTCAAGTCGTCCGGACTTCAAAGATGGCACCATCGACATCGACAATCTGTGTTCAGAGCTTCGTGCCAAGGCCCGCTGCTCCGAGAGCGGCGTGGTTGTCGATCACAAAGATGTTGAAGCTGCGCTCAAGCGTTTACCCAACGATAAGCTTATCGGCTGATGTTTGCGCTACAAAAACCTTCATGGAGCAACGGTCAAGACATAGGCCTTGGACTCTTTCTTTCTGTCTTTTTGAACTGCACAGTTCGGCGCGGCCACTCACTCATTGAGCGTGCATTCAAACAGCCATGGGATCTTTTGACGACATGACGATGATTCCGGGAAAGTGGAGTTTTTATGGCGTTTGAACTGGCAAACTGATTGAGAAATGGGACAATGGTTTTACATTGAGTCACGTCTGTCTAGGGGGGTGATGAAAAAGATAAGAATGCCATGGCGCGATGGGTGGTGACACAACTCGGCTCCTTCCAGGCTTCACATGTAATGAATGAATTCCACGATTCGAGTCCACGTTGTCTTGTACTTGTTCATGGTGCCCCCCACAGACATCCTCGCATAAGTGGCCCTCTCTATTCATCACCCTCCCTCCCTCTCTTCCCTCATTTCCTGGCTCCTCGACTCAAAGAACAACACGAATCTCCTGGCACCGGCATGGGTAAGCACACCCCATGACGGGCCCCGTCTGATCTAATCTTGAAAACCTAGGGCCCCTCCTTCACACTCATCTACCTAATCAGTTTCTGCGCTCGACGGCAACGACAACTGTACCAAGATTACAATCTCATTGTAGTAATAGTGTGTAGGATTCCTTGATGTAAGCACGACGACGGTAGCACAGCACCCGTATCGAATTCCTCATATGTAACCCAGTTGCCTTCCTTCTGCCGCGACATAACTAAGAAAAGTTATCTTGTATTAGGCAGACACACCAAGAAACATGATGGATACTAATGAGAGACTCACCTCTACTGGTAGCCGGTCCGTACCTAATCGCCAACATCCCACATTCACCCCTAACACCCACGACGATAACATGCCGCAGAGAATACGTCAATAACAAACACACGCCCTTCACACTACACTAACAATACAATTCTAGGCGGAAGAAATCTACCCCAGCAGAACCCGTCGGCAACGGCCGCGTACGTACCTGACCAAGACACACCAAAAAAAAAAGAACCAAAAAAATACCAAAAAGTAGTCTACGGCCTCATTTTTATCACGCTCTGACTCGAAACTGGGCCACTTTAGGTGTCACTTTAAGAGTGACCATTTGTCGGTTTATCACGACTAGCGCTTATTTTGTAGGACATGTCCCTCCCCTTCTCTTTATGTCTTTAGAGTCTCTTTGGGGGTTTTGGTTAAGCGCTAACCGCCATCTCTTTTTCGAGGTTCGATGGATTGTTCAAAAAGGGCAGAATTCTTTTGTTTATAGACTTGTTAGGGAAAGAGAATAAAATGTGAGGTTGGAAGTGCATGGGTGGCGCGTGCGGGGGAGGAGCGTTTGTAAAGACGCACGGACTGGGTGATGAGGATGGGGTTGGGGGTTTTGGGGAGAGAGAGAGTATGTGTGCGGGATGTTGGTGGGTGTGTAATAGTTGGGTGTAGGGCACAATACGAACTAGAATAAGCAGGCAAAAAAAAAGGCAGCTTTACCTCTCTCCTCTTGCTATTGTCGCGTCCCGGTACTTACATACATCTACGTGGCTGGCAGCGACCTTCACCTAGTGCGAATACATACCCGTACCGGGTATGACAACTTCCAACATGCGACTCTGAGCGTTCGTGCGAATGGGCTGATAATTCTTGTAGTAACAGATTGGGATACACGGCGCGTCGACGAGGAGTTGACTACACTTCGCCCGGCACACATGTACCTGTTTGCCGACATAATCCAACGTCCGCGTCGGTATACCGGGGGTACATGAATCCGATGTAGAGTATGTATAGGTAAAAGATTGGACGCAGCGCATACTCTTGCTGAGTAAAATGTCGGTTAAACGTACGAAATCCACAGACCACCTATACCACCTTCAACGCTGTCAAGTCTTTCTCTTGTGCCGCTCGTCTTGCCCTTGTCCTTACCCACCAACACCACATCTCCATACCAGAACCCCGATTCCTTGACCCGCTCTCGCTCAGCATCATCGTTAGGCAAGCGGAGAGTAATAGTAGCATCGCCGGGCACACCCTCCACCTCACGAACACGCTTGACCCGGAACCGCACAAGATCCGCACCACCCACCTCCCCCCTCCCAAAAACATCTTCATAAACCCTCTTCGTCTCCCCCAACATCTCTGCATCCCTCACAATCACCGTAAGCCCCCGCACCCCCAGCGCCCCACACGCATGACCAATCTTCGCGTCATCAAGCGGAACGCGAACCCTCCTCGCCGTAACATCGTGACAAAAGAACGGCACTCGTCCCCTGCCACGCTGTCCCCCCTTGGGAAACGTAACAGCCCAAGCCACATCCACACCATCCGCTCTCTTCCTTCCCCCCTTAACCGGCTCCTCATGACTCCTCTCCACACGCTCGTAGTTTTCCTCGGCTGAGACATCGTTCGTTAGACACCAGTCCTTCCATCCTACAAACTGGGCGTCGGGCCCCCACCAATGCTCCGATGCGAGGGCGGGGTTGACGAAGCTTATTAGCTCGATGTAGCAGCCGTCCGCGAGGAGGATTAGGGTGTTCGAGGTTGCGCCGTCGGCGTGGAAGCCGCCGGGGGTGAGGGTGAAGGGGTTGGTGATGAAGGATGGGATTTTGGGAAGGTTTGTGTGGGGGTCTTGGGGGACGAAGAGGATTAAGTGGTCGAGGGCTTGTTGCGTGGTCATGGCGGTATGGCAATTTTGTGGGCGCGTGGTTATGGCTGCGTGTCACGGTTGAGTGAGGGTCGTAATCTGGGTTGAGTTTGACGTGGTGTGAGTCAAATTTGGTTTGGGTAGTGCAATTGAGCTACTTGATGTCTGTCGCGAGCTTTGCAGATTTATATGGGTAGGTGGACACAGGTGGTTTTGCTGGAAACGGCAAGAAGCTCCTTGGTGGAGAGGCACTGAGGGAGGGCCAGTGAGGGGTAGCTGAAGGACGCTATCTACGGTACGTACCTATGCACGTATGTTAGCCGTCCGACCAGTGTATGGCGTCTGAAGATATTCCCCATCTCATCATATTTGCTGGTAGTGCATTCGAGGTCCATAATGATTCTTCTGTCTATGATTGTTCAAGACTGTGGTGCTGTTTGCGAAACGGGAAACGAAAAAGTTTGGGATGTTCCTTCCGACGCACCGCTCCGGATCAACCCGCTCCGAATCAGTCATCGCCTGCCGCGAACCACTCATGCCATGCCCTTCATCCTTCCTGCATCGACTCTGCATATCAGCTTTTCGCATGTTGCACGCCACGCGAATCGTTCGGCCAGTATAAGCGATACCGCTTCTCATTGGTGCAGCACGCCGGACAACATGCGTTCGCTGTCATACCCTACTTCAGCCGTACCTGGAGGCGGGGCCCAGCAGTCGCGCACTTGCCTGAAACCTCGACGGACGAGACGTCGCCAGGTGCCTATCCCACGATGGAGAGAAATGCGCATACTCGAGAGAATGAAGAAACCGATCAGGACCCGGTGGACAGATTCACTGTAACGTACTCGGTTGTCTCCGCCGACTCAGAAAGCGACAACGCCCCTGAACCCTCGAAAGCGCCAACACCTGCTCAAAGCAACCGAAAGGCGAGAGAAAGTCAGTTCGAAGAATATGGTACACAGCCTTTGACAGATGCAAATTCGGATCAAGAATTCCGCCGAGGATCTCCTTCCAAACGAAGAAGGGCCTGGCAGAATGGCAAGAATATCAAACGACCGGCATCATCAATCGATGTAGGCTCTACTGAATTTGGAGTGCTTTTAGGCTCTGAACAATGCGACGATGAAGGATCTTGGCAGTACACTCACGATGAAGCGGAAGATGAGCCATCGCAATTTGTTAATTCCCCAACTGGAAACATTCAGGAGGCGTTTAGCTACCCACAAGGCGGTTTTTACTATCCACCGACACCATATCATGGTTACTATTCACCAAACGTGCCATTCGGGCAGCCGTATCCTTCCGCGTATACACCCTTTTATTCCATACCCTCCAGGCCTACGCCTTTTGTCAATCTGCATTACCCAGTGCAACCAGGACCATCGGCACTGCCACAGCATGTCATCATGCGTCCTACGAAGGATCCAAAAGTCGAGCAGGAAGAATATCAAAAAGTCGCGAATCGCAAACTCTCAGCGCCAACAAAGCGAACGAGTCCTGGTATCAAAAAAGCGACGATGTTTGACCTGAAAGCCGAAGACACGCGATTTGCCACCGGAGCAGGCTCTACGGCGACGCGAGGAAACGGTCTGGGAGCTACATTCAGAAAGCAGCGACAGAGAGTGGCAAAATTGAAAACATTCAAAGTCACAAAGCACAAGAGTCGCACATCCACGAAGGAAAAGACCGAACCTGGTAAGCGAAGAGAATTAAGTGACGTGCCACTGGAGATGCCGTCTCTGAAGAGTAAAACAAGCAAGATACATTTGCCAGAACAACCATTCAAAGGAAACCGTGCTCGCCGACGCCCGCGACCTACTGTCCCGCTCCGAACGCAGTCTGAAAGTGCAGTCCCAAACCGACAACCACGGATTGATGACACCGCATCTCGGGTTTACGGGAACTATCGCCCCCCAGCTTTCGAAGACTATGAAGGAGAGAGTGACATTGTGGGGGAAGTAGGATCATCAGGGGGGTTTGTGGTTGAGGGCATCCAGAAAGCAGGACAAGAAATGGTAAGGCCATCGCATAACTCCATTTCTCCAGAGCTCAACAAGCCGTCCGGCACCAAAGTCTCCGCAAAGACTTCTCGAAAGTCACCCATGAAGATGAGCTCCCGCCCTGGAGGTCGTCTAGAAACCCGTGAAGCGGCCCCGCCTTCAGCATATTCTCCCTGGGGAACGAATCGTATTGCGCCAACTGTGTCTGATTACACAGTTGCGCTACCAAGCTATTTGCAAACGACGGAAAACCATTCCCACTCTAGAAAACCCGTTACTAGAGAAGATTTGAACAACTCCGCAACATTCCCTGGTCCTCATGAGCCAAATACATTTGATTCTACTGGGATTCAGATGGATCGAGGCCGAAGATGTACTGTTCTACTGGAGGGGCTGGTGGTCCCGGTCGCGGTTCAGTGTAGCCACGCTACGCGCCACTCATTATTTTCCACTCGACTACATTCACAGTGGCCGGAACGCAAAGCTCTCTTTGATGACTGGAGCTTAGACGTCAAGAAAGCCGTCAGCGCAAAGCGCTTCAAAAAACGTGATGGATCGCATTCAATTCAGCTTTCATGCAATGAGGGGCCATCGTCTACTGGGAAAGATGACGCATATCAGATACAGTGGCTGTGAGTAATTAGGGAGCCATGATGGTGATGACTGCGCTTAACCGTATACACTTCTAGGCACATGCAACGACACCACATGGACCTAGCAGACTTTGAAGTTGGTCATCACCCTATTTCCACCCTCAGAACCACCCGAAATTCAAGTGAAGTTATCAAGGGACGTTCTAACAAGAGCAGAACATGTGCTTGAACGCACCCGGCATTAGTGGCGAAGCTCGTTTTGTCGTACTTCGACTTTTTAAGCATCTTCAAGACACCTTTCGCAAACGTCTTTTTGACGGCTTCTACATTGAACCGGGGACGGTGGTGCGCTTTGAGGGAACCTCGTCCAGAAAGTCCGATGACTCCCCACTTTCGGCCACATTTGTGTGCTTTCCGTATCTATCAGTCGGGAGGCGTCAACGCAATTCTCGGCTAGACCAACACGAGTATCCTACTAGGAGCATGCTGCAAATCCTCTATCCGTACGAATCGACTACTATCCGGGAAACGCCTCCAAGATTTTGCAAAGATATTCCGCAGGCATCAGAGCGCGTCCTGTACGTTCCTCAATGTTGGATAGTCATAGTTGGCTCTGGTAAGGCTTTTAAGCTGTCTGGTCAGATTTTGCTACTGATGAAATGCAGAGTACGTCATATCCTGTGCTGAGCTCGACAGCCAGAATATGCTTGGCTCATCTATATCGCTTGTTCAGCCCAGTGATGACGTTCCTTTTGTCGCTGGTGATTGGTTTCCTGACTTGCAGCGTACTTCAAGAGATTCTTTCGACGACAACAAGGCTGGCCCCGACCACGCTCAGGCGAGGAAGCCTTCTTCCACCTACAAAAAGAACAACAACCAAACGTGTGTAGACACGAAAAGTAGCGGACGCCCCGCTCAACTATTCGATGGACTGCGCGTTGAAGATTTCCTGGTCCAGGATGAGGAGTCCCATATTTCGGATGTATCATCCGCATCGAGTGTCAAACCAGCCGAAGCCGAAAACATACGAGCTGTGGAGCCCAGTGGTGGTACAGAGCAACAGCACCGAAATTCATCCGAACCTGGCAACGAACAGGTTGATGGGAGTAAAGATATCCGCTCCACCAAGCACTGCGATTCCACTGATACGGTGTCAATCGCGTTCAATCATCCAGATCAGGATAGTAGCCAAGAGAAAGATGCTGTCATGGGCAATGATGAAGAGAGTACTGAATTGCCTCACTTATCTCTTGTGGCTGAAAAGGCAGCGGAGCAAGAGGCCTCGGTTTTGCGCTCGTTGACGTTGTTGAAAGATCCCCAGATGACGGCGCAATATCTAGATGCGTTCGTCATTTGTCTATCCCACGTTTTACGAATATGGGAAGACGCACCCGCGGAAGAGCGGAGACGACAGCTTGAGATTCTTACAAGATTGGAACGGAGTATAACACGGGCAGAGATGCTGCGTAGCATGTGTGATCTTGAATCCCGAGATTCAGTCTTTTCGGAGAACCTCCAGTACAGAGACGCTATGCTCAGGGCGCTGGGAGTCGAGAATTCTTCGCCACAAAGAGAGCTGCAAAACCTTGGCGACGCTGTAGTGGATGCAATGAGCCTGTTCAGTAGCGTGCCTGATTCGAGCACTACTATGGCCCTCGAGAAGGCCAGAAAGGATCTTCGTGATCAACACCAAGCAGCAAGCTTATCCATTCGGAAGGGAAATGGAGACGGAGATAATGAAATCGGGGCCCCTGAGAGGCCCACTGCACCATTCCTAGCATGGACATGGCTCAATATTGAGCCTTGCGAAAATGTTAGCCTTAGGCGTCGCGCTGCCGAGAATCTTTTCGCTATCATGAAGGATGTTGAAAGAAGTCTTGCACAACGGAACGAACTCTGCTACAAGTATGCTATGGAAAGCACTCTTGAGAATTTGGAGGCCTGCATGACGGAAATACAGTCGCAGTCTTCCAATGCAGCTAGCGAAGCCCCGACACAGATCTCACCAACGACACCGACTCGCCCAGGACCGCATGTCTTGCCCAATCAGTCTTCTTCTGTCTTTCGGTTCTCAATCAGGGATTTCCTTGCTGAGGATGCGGTGCTCTTGACACAACAAAGCGCAATATATACCGCGATTAATGATTTGTTCGCTAGCACAAAACGATTCGTAGGGCTATACATTCCGTGTACCTATCCGCATTCAGTATGCAATAAGATCTGGGGCTCTTTATCCAGACTAACCAGGGTACGTATATGTTTCCTCGTCACTGTATATCGCTTGCAAGTTGCAACTCCTTACCCTTTCACTCTCGCAGCCGGCAAGCCTGTAGCAGATTTTAGCGTTCACCAACCCTTTTGACTGGATTCGCAGCCGGTCTTGACAGGTGATGCCACACTAACCCAGATTAGAGCGCGACATTGACGTTTGGCGACGAGGAACAGGCAAAGCAGACTTATATCATACGACCACTTGAAGCTGGATTTCTGGAACAGCACAGCATCAAACCACCTCTCTTGGCCTTTCAAGACTGCACAGCATGTAGAGAAGGCCACCTTTACAAATCTCCCGCAGACGCAGTGTCGCATCTCAAAGCGGTCCACTTTCACTACGAGACGTCTCTCACTCAGCTTGCACATCTTCAAACAACATATCGCTACTTCGTTCGGACCGAAACTGATGTGCGGAACGAGTTGGCCAATAAGCAACAATTGGGTCTCCTCCGCATTTGTCTCAATTACCTCAAAACCTTGGTCGCTCGAGCGGAGAAGATACATGCAGGGGTTAACAATGAGAGGCCGGCAGGTGTAAAGTACCAGCTCCCTGATGACCTTGTTGACTGCTTCGAGGCGACTGCGCTGTTTCTGATGCAAACCGCAACATCTGTGGTTGCCATTGAGGAAGAGATGCGCCGATGGCAGCATGTTCCTGGTAAAGCCATTGAAGAACTGAATACGGCCACTGTTCAATATGCGCTTGAGAAGTTGGCAGAATTGGGACAGCTGGCGCAGGCCTCAATGACGAAAGCCGAAAAGACGCTGGCACTTGCTGGGGCGGTTGAAACAAACATCGTCAACATGGGTCCAGCCGGACCAGAGCTCCTGCTCTCGATCTTGCTTCAGACCTTGCAAAGGAAACCATTGCTTGGTGGCGTGGATATGGATGTCAATCAATTGTACCAAGAGTACACCTCCAAGCTGGTGAGTCAATGGCATCTCACAGAACGAGTGGAGACGTCGTATGCTTGTTTCTAAGGATCGATCAGGACCCAGCTAACGAAGATCCTACAGCAATACCAAATCAACCAATTTCCACGCAAGCGCTTGCTTCGAGACATTCACGCTTTGCAAGAAGAGCTGTCCGTGGTCCACCTCGTCAACGGCTGGCAGCAGAAAAGCTTCGAGAGCCTTTTGAACGTGTTTGATCCCCAGTCGTTCGAAGTACCAACATCAGACCGCATCAACATGTTCCCACCGGAGTCTGAGTGTATCAATGAGGGGCTGAAGGTGCTGCAGGCTAAAGCTACCGAGCTCATGGCATTACAAAACCGCACCCATTACCTCCGAGAGCAACTAAAGCAGAGTGTAGAGATCTTGGAAGAAGACCACGGTAAAGCTATTCTGGTCTTCACCATGATCACTACGATCTTTCTTCCGCTGTGGGTAGCGCTGAACCTGCATCATAGGTTTGGACTAACAGAGAACAGGTCGTTCGTAACTAGCTTCTTTGGTATGAACATGGTGGATATCCGGGATACCAACCGCACCCAGGGCTTTTTCTGGGCGATTGCCGTCCCAGTGACTGCTGGTATTGTCTTCGTTGCTGTGATGTTGGCGTATCATGGAGACAAGCTATACGACGCCGTAGTACTAGCAGTACATCAAGTAAGGGAACATCGTGCGAGAAAGGGAGCGATACCAATGCTGTTGGAACCGGAGACGAAGTGGCGGACCTTTTTGCCATCTATGCCCTTTCCATGGACCTTGCGCAAGCGGCGTTATCCTTGAATCTCGAGGCAGTTCGAAATCAGTACCTGTCATAGGGAGTCTTTGGTTTACCGTCCAGGCAGTGTTTGGCGAATCAGATGAGCAGGGTTTCAAAAGTTCGTGGTACCGAATGAAGCACGTTTCTTGATGGCTGGACATGTACAGCACCACAAGGGAGAAAATGTGTCTTGAATACTTTCTTCATCCCTACCTGTACACTTCCATTCACAGTTTTCACGCACACCCTTGAAGAATCTCGCGCTTTTCCGGAGGGCAAATAGGAGCGCCAGTTGCTTATAATGGCAAACGCTTTGAGCGAGCAAACGCTTTGAGCGAGCAAACATAAGATCGGTCAGACTTAATTACGCTTCTGAAGGCGGACTCTGGTTTAGGAAAACTGGTTATAAGGACTGCTGGCAGCCCTTTCGAGCTTCCCTTGACTTCTTCTCGCAATTTTTATAGATGGGTTGCCGATTATGACCTTATGGTATGGAAATGGCTCTGAAGAGCTCAGACCCCCTTCACACTAGAAGTGAATGTGCTATACCGTTGGCCATTCAAAGCACAATAGCGGCTAGACTTCCGCTACGCCGCTCCTCGGTCACTGGGACTCTACATTCAATAGGTGCGCCCCGGCCTAATATGACATTCTTCCCAACCACTGTCTGCCTTTTCCCAACACACTTGAAAGTTAGGAACCGGCTTGACCTCGTATTTAGTGTACTGCAAGTCGTTCGCTTCTTCTTACCTGTTTCCGTGTCTGACACTGTCACCGAATCCAGAATGTCTCAACTTCGGATGTGTGTTGGGCACCTTGATCGAGCCGGGCGTATACTGTTAGGAAATGCCCTGCGCCTGACGACAAGTGGGAATGCGTCCCTTGCCGTCTGGATCCGGGGGTGTGGGCGTCTAATTCGGTTTGGCCAGACGTTTGAGGTCGTTATCATCCGGTACTATGTCAACGGGACATACAATGCGACCTAGAGTGCGCATATGATAAGAAACGCGCTGCCGTCTATCGCCGCGTATACTTGTCAAGACGACGGACTAGATGCTAACGGAGAATACACTGTGCGGGTCTCACGTGATAAGCTAGACAAGTTGTTTGGGTATGCCGGCACCCACGTCGACCGCGATCATCGAGACTTCGACGAGCTGGAGAAGGCAGGCTACATCGACCACACCTTGACACCGGCAGATAAGTTCTTGAGACTCCTCAACATATTGCTCGGCACCACTATCAAGCCGCAAGGCGCCGGCGCCTCTTCTAATCTCGAGCAAACCCGGTACGTCTTTGTCCGCGCATCCGTTGTCGTCACGCCTCGCAAAGGAAAGGCCGATCTGCCTACTGCGTCAAACTATTGCGAAGCAAGTCCTGAGAATTATCCTGAGGTTCATCCTAAGAATCCTAAGGTTTCGACCGCAGCATCTAGTCCCCTTTCACCCGTTCCCGATGACATTGATAATGTTTCACCCCCACCCTCCTCTCTTAAGGTTAGTGCAAAGGGGAAAGGGAAAGAGGCCCGCTCCAAATGGCGACAACATTAACAAAGCGACCAAGAAAACGAGGCGCTCAATTGTCTAACATCCATCCAAGCGACTTTCAGTCTCTCGCAGTACTTTGGCTTCTTCGGCGTGAAGCTCAACCCGACGTTGCATGTGGTGCCAGCACGCTTAAGCGGACGCCTGCTCAAATATTTGCACAAGTCTAAAGATCATCCAGTTCTACTTCCAAGATCCGTACTAGCAGGACAGGAACCCCTGGAGCAAGTACCACGACAGCCATCACTACCTGGACTGGTTCAAGCAGGACCCGCATTTCTCGTCGATGAGCCGCTACCCATGCCATACAACGGCCATCGATTGGATCCTAACCTTCGCCTTGCCGTTCATCAAGCGCATTCTCCATGTCCGCCTGACTAGCGCTATAAAGACCCTTCAGCGCAAGAAGTGGGTACGCATGCTACACGCGCGAGTACGACGGGCGGAATGATGAGTATCCACGCCCACGACTTTGTCTACGAGAATGTGCTTGAGGATGTTTTTGTCCACCGGCCGGTTTATGCGTAAGTGTCACTCTGTATAGCTTCGGAGTGAGGGTGTATAAACTGACTGCTTGTGTAGGATTTCCAAGTGCGAATGCAAGGCTTCTTGCGTCCCCACGGAGCGACCGCGTGGTCTTGTTCGTTTCGACCACGACGATTCTTATGGCCCTCCTCCTCCAGAGTCTCTGCTGCAGAAGCGCGGAAGAACTAGGTGGTAATGTTATGCACGACTTGTGGGAAGAAAGGGTTCTCCAGATTAGCAGCAAGTCCGCTAAGAAACTCGTTACCTATTATCCTCCTCGGATAGAATCTGATCGAAAACCTTCGCTATATTAGTATATCTACAGGTTAGAAAAACACCGGTCCTATAGATTAATTTTAAAGCCTCTCTCTTCTCCCGAAACTGTGCCGCCTAGTGATACAGAGCTTTTTGCTCTTCCCTTTCTATAGAACCACAGTCTAACCAACCTAACCCAGCACACATTCATACAGAACTAATTAAGATTTAGCAACGCACGAAAGAAAGAAAATAATTCGAGTCTATACTTAGCATACATAGGGCAAGTCCTGACTAAACTAAAGAAAACGAATCCCAAGAGCGGAGAAATAAGAGCGAAGAAAAGTGGGAAGAAAAATCTCAAGCCCCCATGCTCTCTTTCAACTATACGCGAGAAGAAAAGTGTTAAAGTTCAGCCATAGTGAATGCATGCAGTTAGTTCAAGGAGAAGAAGAAGAGAACAGGTGAATATCTCCTATTACCCATCCCCCGAGAAGACATTCTACCGCACCGAATGTCAGACAGTTCCCTGTGTCGACACATCCGGCCAAGCTTCCCCCTTCCCCCTTTCCCAACACACACCCCACACACAACACCGTAGCAACTCAAGATCAAAGAGAGCTAGTTTCGCGTCCGTCCCCCGTTTAACAAGATGAAAGGGCTGTTGCGACTCGGATGAAGGTTCTGTGACCAGATTTTTTGCAGGCGTAGGAGATGTGTGTGCGGGCCGGAAAAGGTCGCGAGAGGGTTAGGGGGAGTGAGGTAGCAGAGGAGGGCGTGGGTTGAGGGTAGGAGGGGGCGTACGAGGAGGATGCTGTAGGGGAGGAGGTTGCTGGTTGATATTTTTTTTTGTTTTTCGTTTCTTTTTAGTTGGGTTGGGGGGTGGGGTGCGGTGAGGTGCGGTGCTGGGGGGAGATGTGAGGAGTGGTGGAGGGGAAAAGAAGAATGAGACAAGTAATAAGCAGAACAGCTTCAGTTTAAAAAATGTACCTAGAAGTTGCCCGCTCGGGGCGTATATTTACCGTATCAGCCGATTCCTCTTTGGCATAAGTGTTGGATCCTTCGAACCCAGCATGGAATGTTCAATGAATCATGTTTGGTATTCACTGGTTGGACCGAGTTTCAAGACAAATCAGGATCATGGGAACAAAATACACGACGTCCTCTACGCCCCCTCGGCAGCATCTCCCATGTTCTCCACATCAATCTCCCCAATGACAACCTTCAACAACTCGGGCACAATCTGCGCCGCATCACCTCGAAAAAACCAATCGCCGTCTTGCAACCCGCCGGCAGGCACATCGTTTGCGTCCATGTTGATGATGGCAACCCGTGCCCCCTTGCTGCGAGCGAGGTCCACATAGCCGGCCGCAGGATACACCTTTGCACTCGTGCCAATGACCATGATGAGGTCAATAGGCTGCTCGTCTGTCATGTATTCATCCACATGCTCCATAACATGCCTCGGTAGCGCCTCACCGAACCATACGACACCCGGGCGCAACAGACCGCTCTTGCACTCGGGACACTTGGGTAGGTGCGAATGGTCCAGCTCGGGAATATCGACGTTGATGTCCGAGATGTCTGCCTCTTTCGCGGCAAGCGTAGAGGTTGTGGTTGGGTCGGAGTCGTCGCTAGGGATGGCGAGGGCGGGGACGATGGGGTCGGTGTAGTTGTTACTCTCAAAGTACTTGCAGAAGAAGTCTGAGCACTTGACGTCGAAGAGGGAGCCATGGAGGAGTTTGAGTTGGTCGGCGGGATGTAGGGCACGGGGCGAGAGGCCTAGACATGGTTAGCTCGTTGCCGGTACCGTAGGAGAGTCGAGTTGCATGTACGCACCATCCACATTCTGACTCAACGTGATGAAGTCGCGCCTCTTCCTCGCCAACTCGGCAAGCGCATAATGGGCAGCGTTGGGCTTTGCCTTGAGGGCCATGTGCCGCCGGTAACTGTAGAATTGCCACACCAAGCCCGGGTCGCGCTCAAAGGCTTCGGGTGTCGCCAGTGACGTCGCATCGTGCGTCCTCCACATGCCCCCCGCTCCACGAAAGGTAGGTAGTCCCGATGAGGCTGACAAACCAGCACCAAGCAGAGCGAGTATCCTCGTCGACCGGCTCAAGTGTTGTTGGAAGCTCGCGAGCTGCTCCTGCGGCACCACGCTGGGTCGGGCGGCCGACGAGGCCATGCTGCGGACGATGTGGTGAGGTTGAAGGACGATGGCGACGGCGAGCGTAGTCTTTGTAAACTAAGACGCTCAAGAGCGACCAGTGGGCCTCTCATGTATGCGTTGGCCTGGGTAACAAGCATTTGCTTTGCTGCGGAGGCAGCAGCTTGCCCTGTCAATCGTGCGCCACAATTGGTAGGTAGCACAATACCGCATTAGGCATGTACGTTATCGATACCTACCGGATTACCTGACGAATAGGACCTTTACTAATCTGAATGCGGTATGGATGCGGTCCAATCCGATAGATAGTGTGGCTCGCTTAGCGTCAGTTTATCGTCGTCACGAGCTCATGTGGGCTCAAAGAAGCTTTCTTATCTATCTGATTGGAGCGCATTCATACCGCATTCAGGTTAGTAAAGGTCCTATTCGTCAGGTAATACTAGCGCACTTCCAGGCTTATCGATAGTCCACACCTTTATGCTTATCGATAGCAAATCCTTGGCGCCTTGTATCTCGGAAACACCTGCCGACTCACCTCATCCGATATTTTGGACGTATCATGCCTGGTGTCTTGCGCTGTCTACGCCCCACAGCGCGCGTACCATGGCGGTGCCATACCAGAACTCGGAACAGCAAGCGTGATGCACCACCATGGAATAGTTCCCACAAAAGACACTATGCCGCCGCCGCCGCCGCCGTGCCTGCCGCACAACTCAGATTTGGGCAGCCACTCCATGAAACCCATCCCCATCTGCTCAAACCCGGCGAAGGTGCGACCCATCCATCCCCCACCAGGGCTTGTCCTTCCTCCCCAATTGACAGCCCGACTAATCTTTTCTCCACGGGGGCAGTAACACCAGGTATAACAGCGCTGGAATACCACCAACGCCGCGCCGCCCTCGCCCAAGACCTACCCCCGAACTCGATCGCCATCCTCGCCGCTGCCGACCTCAAGTACGCGTCCGGCGCCGTGTTTTACAAATTCCACCAAGACCCCGACTTTTTCTACCTGACGGGCTTCCTCGAACCGGACGCGCTCGCCATCATCGAGAAGCATGACGACGGCAGCGACCACACATTCCACCTCTACGTGCGGCCTAAGGACTCGAAAATCGAAGCATGGGAAGGACCGCGCAGCGGCGTCGACGCGGCAGAAGATGTCTTCAATGCCGATGTAGTGGGCAGTATTGATGAGCTGCCGCGGCTGCTGCCAGACATTGTAAATAGGTCCAAGAACATCTACACCGACCTCCCTCAATCCCGCGTCCCGAAGAGTATAGTCTCGCGCTACTTGTCCGGCTCGCAACCGTCGCTCACCGGCGGTATCTACAACGTCTTCCGCTCCGCGTCGTCTGCGGCAACAAAGCCATTACGACCGCTGCTCAACGAACGCCGACTCATCAAGTCGGACGCCGAAATCGTAAACATGCGGCGCGCAGGCCAGCACTCGGGTCGCGCCATTACAGACGCAATGCGCCAATCGTTTTCCTCGGAAAAAGATCTAGATTCCTTTTTGGACTATTGGTTCAAACAGGATGCCTGTGACGGCCCCGCTTACGTGCCCGTGGTGGCCGGCGGCTCCAACGCGAATACAATCCACTACGTATCCAACGACATGCTCCTTCGCCCCAACGACCTCGTGCTGGTAGATGCGGGGGCCCAGTATGGCGGCTACGTGACGGATATAACACGCACATGGCCCGTATCCGGCAAATTTTCTGCTGCCCAAAAGGACTTGTATGCTTTGTTGTTGGCTGTACAGCGAACCTGTGTCTCTCTCTGTCGACAGGATTCTCACTTTTCCCTCGATCAATTGCATCACACGGCTACCCACGCTCTCTCCTCCGGCCTCAAGGATCTAGGCTTTGATATGGCCGCCGACACCATACACACCTTATTCCCCCACCATGTCGGACATTACGTTGGGCTCGATGTGCACGATAGCCCCGGACTCTCTCGTAGCAGGAAGTTTGAAAAGGGCATGTGTGTTACGGTTGAACCGGGTATTTATGTCCCGGATGAGGAGCGCTGGCCGAAATGGGCCAGAGGCTTAGGTATGAGGATTGAGGATAGTGTTTGTGTGGATGACCAAGGACCGCATGTGCTTACTACCGAGGCGGTTAAGGAGATTGTGGATATTGAGGCGTTGAGGGGGACAGAGACCAAGATATGATGTGTGCTGGTCGAGTGTGTATGAATGCTGTCATATTTGTCTGGTATCGATTGGAGAATGATTGCCAGCCTGATTGCGAGATTAGTATATATGTCGCTGTCTTGAGAGAGAGCCATGGAAATGAAATGTACACCAGTCGTGCACATGCTGTCTTGAAATTCTTGGTGCTATTTGTGTTTAATGTCGTCAAACGACTATATGTGTGTGTGTATTGATACCCAGATAAATCTCTGCACATCTTCCCTTGTCAACGATATTGTCGATGCGCACTCAGAAGATGGTGGAGGCACAGCATTCCCCACATTGTCAGATGCTTCCGCGTATCGGGCGATGGATGAAGATGGGTCCAGGAGTGTGTTGTACAGCCCTAACATCTATAGAGGAAATCATTGTGCCTGGCGTGTCCGCTGATGTGACGAATTTTCCATGTGCATTCTTCACCGGTTGCTGAGGATAAGTGGTTGAGGTGCTGGAGCCGCACGCGCGGGGATGTAAAGTCAGCTTTTGGCCGATGCATGATGCCCTTGAAAATCCCATTGTCCGCGTCTGGTTGACCGCATACCATTCAGCGAGACACTGGTTCTAGGCAAGCAGGTGCAGCTTGGTGGGCTAATGATATTGCGTGGGTAATCGACGTTACTTCGGGTCGCTGACCCTAATTATGTGTACGTATTGTTGCTGTTGTTGTTACTGTTGCTATGCAGTAACCGAATCCGGGCCGCATCCTCATAGCATGTGAAAATGGTAGTTGCCAAAGCCGTCCAGTTCGTACTGGAAGAGTGCTTCCGAGAGCTGATCCTTGGCCGGCCAAGAGAGGTATCGCGGATCGACTTGGCCAGATGCAGGCTGCTGCAATACCATGGCGACTTCATCCGGGAAAACTTCGGCTACAGCGTCCCAGACGTATGGTTTCGATGTCTTGACGATCGAATATAAAACCTGATAGGCTCGCCCAGCAACCATACTGGTCTCTCCCATGGCCCTCAGCCAGCCGACGAGTTGTTTTACGCAGTGGATAGAGCCTTTTAAAGACTCCCTGAAGTGATCTGGGCAGGCAATTGCGTTCATGAGGACAGCGAGAGCTTGCATGACTAGAGCAGACGAATTAGTAATGGAGCTGTGACATGCCAAATAACATACCATTGTGGACCATTGACCACCACGGCCCTTTTTCGTAGAGAGTTTTCACATTCGTCTCGGATGCCACGAGTAATGTGACATCCTGGGCTGCCTGAATGCATGTTTCTGCCACAGACCGGTCCAAAGAGGTAAAATCATCCGTCCCGGCTTCGTAGCACCTTTCAATGCGACGGAGCGACGGGCGTGTAGTGAGAATTTTGAGCCGGTAATATTGCATCTTGAGTAGCAACTTCTCCCGCTGCTGTTCGTAGGTCGGGCTACAAAGGTCCGGGTGGAATTGAGATGTGAAGTCAACAGCCCATTTGTCCAAATCGCCGACTAACGAGACAATGACTTGTTGCAGGTAGTCCCACGATGGAGTCGCTCTTCGTTGGGTGTAAAGGTTCGATATAATTTGCTGAGTCAGGAGGTTCAGGCTGGAATTGGCGTTCAGAAACGCCGGATCAGTCGCACTCCCTGGGCCGCCTTGACTTGGATCGTTCGAAGTAGTACTGGGTGGGGCTGTTGTGATGTCCTCGTTGGGTATGATACTCGGCCGGCCTGTGATTGAGCTCAAAAGACTTTCCAAGGCGTGTAGGCTCCACCATGTTCGAACCATGTTTTGCTGTCGTGCAGGGGGAATAGAATCATCTGGCTCTTGGACATGGAGCCCAAGCGAGAATGCAGCTCGTATTGCTAGGCCGACCATCACCCAGGCCCTTTCAGTACTGTTAGCATAGGAAGTGGCAGAGGTTCCACACGGGAGAAGAGAGAAGCCAAGTAACGTTGCCTACCTGTTGACATGGCCGACGACCATGTAGTAAAACGCGAAAAGACCCGTAGCCTGTAAGCATTCAGCACAGTCCACATGGCACTAGTGGAACAAGACCTACCTGGGTTGTGGACAGATCCGGGGTGGACAGAACTACAACAGTGTCATTCATGCTAAGTAATTGGAAAGCCCGCGATAGGTAAATGACGTGATCAAGCTCGTCGGCCCTCCAGTCCGCCTGAACCAAATGGGAGAATTTGGCGCCAATGGCAAAGACCAAATTCACAAGTGCAAACCACTTCTGCGGGCAATGTATGGACTGGCCATTGCACACCAGGTTGTAGTATTGGTGGAGCTGGTTCTCCAGCGTGGCTGGTAGAATTGGGAACGAGCTTTGTACGGTCCTGCTATAACACTGGAAGAGAAGTCGTGCAGTATGTTCCGGTGGCAACTCAAAAACGTTGCCGCATTCCGCAAGCTTGATGCCGGCGTCGTCGAGATAATAGTTAATCAGCGCGACTTGCTGCATCGGAGAAGACGAGAGCGACATGGGCGACGCATGGAATATGGGCGAGGCTGGATGAGAGACGTGGGGCGAGATGTCTGTTAGCCCTACAAAGACGGTCTCGGCAGCTTGCACTCTGCTGCGCAGGCTCTGTAGCCACTGGACTTCCGAGATCTGACCCAGAAAGCCTGCTTCGACGACTTCTGGGTTCTCAGCGGTATCGTCGTCGGCGGACTCGGCTTCGGATACTACTCCATCTAATCGAGGAAGGGACGAGCGGTCAGAGGTGGGTGAAGTTTCGGCCGCATGAGGTCCATGGGTCGAAGAGGAGGGAAATGGATGCAGGCGCGAGTGCTGCTCATATTGCTGGGCAATGGACGTCTTTGAGGAAGATAGAGAAGTGGGAGACTCGACATGGTCGTCTGACTGGGTAGGATCAGTATGGGGCTGGAGCTGCAGACGTAGGGCGAAGTAAGGATTGACGACAAGGCGATAGGGGGCTCATACAGCACATGGAGGCCGTTCAACTGTGGTGCAGCAGTGGCTAGAAGGGGGCTTACGTCTTGAAGGGCATCGTCGATCCGCCTCCTGTCGTCGTCGGAAACGCGCGAGCTAAGGTCTCTCAAGATGGCCACTAGGTGCTGATTACGGTCTCGGGCCCTGCATGCATGTCAATAACGACTGAGGCCTAGCGTTATGGATCTCCTCCGACACTGACGTTGCAAGGCGATCTCTCCGAGGACGTTCGTAGACGCAGGACTTGTCGGTCTTTTCGCAATAGTTGCAGCGGGGCAGGCCGCCGCTGCATTTAATCTCTGGGGCGCATGTCAGATGCTCGTCGTGGTAGCTCGGACGGCCTGTTTCAAAGACCCACTTCTCTTGTGGCAGTTTCGACAGGCTCGTTGCACTCTATCTCTCTGTCGTGACTTGGTCGTCGTGGGTGGCGGGGCGTGTCGTGCAGGCAAGCGTGGGATGGCGACCTTGAATTGCGACCTTGACGGCCCAGCGCTCGAACTCGGCTCGGGTCGCCTGTCGTCCTGCATCGGGCCACTCGCAAAACTCCAGCGGCGTGGGTAAGGAAGCAAGAACCATCACGGCGCATCTCATCAGAGATGGTGTTCGAATAATATTGGAATTACCGCCCGCGTCATGAAAAGCGAGCGTTGGGGGATGGGAGCGGAGCCTTGGCGGGGGTGTGATTGGCTTCGGTGCGCTCCTCCGAAGTCCAGTCGCCACTCAGCATTCGGTGTGCATTGTATCCTAAATAATAATAATGCAAAAGGGAAGCTGTCCGCTGCGAGAACGCACGAGATGGCGCAAGAGAATCTTGGTCTCACAGAGGGATGACCTTGAGCTGCAACACCAGGCGCCTCCCGCTGCCATCTCCCGCTGCCATCTCCCGACGTCGCCACGCGTCTAGTTACCTACCCAGGCAGTGCCAGGACCTACTGCTAGGTACTTTCTATGAGGTGAGGGAGAGGCGCGCAGCCCCCGCCGGCGGATGCGTGCCAAGCCAGTTCCCAATCCAGATGTCGCCTCCATAGCGTGCACATTATTCTGTCGCATTATTATCCTCAGTTTTATTCATGTCTCAACCACGAGCACGCATGGCATGTCCTACACAGTACTCGCTACAATGCGGAGCGGCGAATTCTGGAGCTGGGTGAGGTCGAAGAATGAACTGAAATCAGTTAATAATGTAGTCGCTAATGGATTCCAAAAGCACCATGCATCATGTGTGCTGCTAGGCCGCTTGTTGTGTCGGTTCAAAATGTGGATGGTGACTATGACAGTCTGTTAGTCTGAGTGTGAGCATGAGTGCCTGTCGATCGCCCGCGGTGTTCATGCACGTCAAACGTCTGTGCGCAAAACTTTCGGTGACATCAACACCTCACCACACCAAAATACATTTTCATCCAACTTGCAGTAGCAATGAAGCCACAGAACCCAGCGAGAGCAATACGCTCAATACGGACCTTGCTATCCCAGAATTCTTGTCACAATTCTCCGTTCCAAATATATCGGCGACGAACCCCCAACTCGCAATGTTTATCCACCACCACCGCCCTGCACCACAACCCAAGCCCAACCCCCAACTCCACCGTCGACCCAACCGAAGTATCGCACTTTAATGCCCTTGCCTCCTCATGGTGGGATCCGCACGGACCTTCACGACTCCTCCACCTCATGAACCCACTGCGACACGACTTTATCAACCAATGCCGCTCCAGCACCTCCACATCCACATCCACACCCACACCTCGCGTCCACAATCTCCGTTACCTAGACATTGGCTGCGGCGGCGGCATCTTCGCAGAATCAGCCGCACGTCTCCCATCCACACACTCCGTAACCGCAATAGACCCCACACCCGCCGTGCTACGAATAGCAGAAAGCCACAAGCGCCGCGATCCCACGCTTTGCGAGCCCAGCAAACTCACGTACCTCAACACGTCCATCGAAGATCTCCCGCAACCAACGGCAGGAGGAGGCTACGACATAGTCACACTATTCGAAGTCATTGAGCATGTAAATGCGCCGGGCCCCTTTCTCGAACACGTGCTGCCGCATGTGAAGCCCGGGGGTTGGTTGGTGCTGAGTACGATTGCGCGGACGTGGACGAGCTGGGTGGTGACGAATGTCATGGCTGAGGATGTACTCGGGATCGTACCCAAGGGCACGCATGAGTGGAGCAAGTATGTTAACGAGGGGGAATTGAGGAACTGGTTTGCGGAAAAGAAGGGCTGGGGTGGACAGGGTGGCGTAATGAGTTTGGCCGTAGTGTATGTGCCGGGGTTGGGGTGGAAGGAAGTTAAAGGGGGTGAGCAGTGGGGGAATTACTTTTTTGGTGTGAGGAGGGATCTCGAGAGTTAAGCTCGATGTGCGTGTGTTCGTAGTGCATGGGAGTGGTATATGATACCCAAGGAGTAGAGTAATGTACAGGATTACAGCATCATCGCAGTCGCGATGGCAGTATATTCCACAACCTATACGCCCGTCCCGCCAATGTTGATATTGTGTACCAAACGCCTTGCAATGCTTCCGCCCTCCTTTCCTATCTATGACGAACTCAATTCTTTTTGACAGCGGCCCTCTCCTCAAACGGAGCCGTTTCATTCATCCCCGCCTCGCCCGCCTGGTCCCCCTCCGCAACATACACATGATCATACCCACCGGCCAACTTCCACTCCCTCAAATAATCCTCCCCCGTAAACCGCTTATCGTAATTCTTATACGTGCCCACAGACAACTCCTCCACCTTCTCGACACCCGCGTCTACAAACGGCGATAGCATCATCTGGTTGTGCGCGCGTTAGCTTTGTTTTGGTTTTCTGTGATGCCAGATCCCGGATTTGGTAGGTAGGGGGGGGGTGGGTTTGGCGGCGGACGGTGGGATTCTTCTAAACATACAGATGCTCCTTTCCCTGTTTCGGGCACGACGTAGGTCCGTATCTTGCTCCAGTCGGGTCGAAAGTTGCCGAAGCGAGTGATGGTGCCCAGGGAGCCGACGCGGTTTCCCTTGTAGTATTCTTTTCCGGCTTGTTTTGGGGAGAGGGGGAGGCGCCGGAGTGTCTTTTGGAGCGAGGGCGTGGGTTTGAACATTTTTTTGTGGCTTTTTCCTGTCGTGCTTGTTGGTCGGTTGACGTCGATGCAGTGAAGATTGCGGAGTTTGGGCGGAGGTGCGAGATGGTCTGTGCTCGGGGTGGGAGGGAAAAAAAGGTGCTACTTCGTACCTACCGCTAGCCAAGATTTCGGTCTGTGAACACCACACGCATTCTTGTGAACAACGACGACGACACGATGCCACCACGCGTAGCCAGAAGCTCGATACAGGGCCGTGGTCAGCCCGCGAAAAGCCGACCGAATGCACGCAATCCGAAGAAGGCGCGGAAGCGTGTCCTGGACGCCTTTTCCATTGCGCAGTATGAGAACCCCGACGACGTAAAGGTGCGCAGCAACCGGCTCGGCGAATTCGATCCTGCGTTCAAACGCAAGCGAGTGCGCGATGACGACGAGGGAGATGGGGAGGACGGGGAGGGCGGGGAGGAGGAAGCTGGGCCGAAGCGGCAAAGGAGGAGAGACGGGGACGAAAGCTTTGACGAAGGTAGCGACTCGGACGGCAATACATGGCAAATGGGCCACGTGGACGTCGATGACGATGAGGATATTGACTCGGACGAAGCCTTTGGTGAGAGCGACGAGGAACGATTCGAGGGCTACACCTTCCGCGGCTCTTCCAAGAAGCCCCAGAGCAAGCTGAAAAAGTCGAAACGAGAAGCGGATGGAGACGGTGACATTGATCTAGATGAGAATGACAGTGCAGAGAGTGAAGATGAAGAGGAGGACGATTTGGGTGAGGATGCTATTGATCTTGCTACGGCTCTGGACCAGTGGGAGGAGGATGCGGCGGAAGAGCGACGAGCGAGGGCGAAAAAAGACAAGCAGGCTTCTGCGTTTGACGACAGCGATGAGAAACCTAGTGAAGGCGAAGACGTTGCCGCTGACGGTGCCTCTGATTTCTCTTCCGAAGACGACGACGAAGGCGAACAAGACCGCCAGGCGCAACTACAAGACTTGATTTCATCCCTGGCAACAAACGAGGACGACAAGGCAAAGGGCAGGAGCGTCGAGGTCCACGAGACGGCTGCACCAGACGAATTTGGCGTCGCTAGAAAGGTCGATCTTTTGAGCTTCAAACCCAAAGTTGCCGACGAGGAGAGAAAGAGGGCCTTGAGACTGCTACGGGATGACAAGTCGAAGAGGAATGATGTTGCTAAGAAACTAGATGCACCGCTACCGAAGCGACAGCAAGACAAGCTTGACCGCGCCGCTGCCAATGCCAAGGCGAATGAGACGCTTGAGCGATGGACCGACACCATCAAACGTAACCGCCGCGCTGAGCATCTCATGTTCCCTTTACAGAATCCGAGCGGGGGTGAGCTCATGGGCGAGAAGACGCTTTTGCCCACATCCGCTTCCGCTCCCGCCAACGATCTCGAGAGTACCATTCAGTCCATTCTGCAAGAAAGTGGTCTCTCCAATGGAAATGAAGACGAGGAGAAGCTACAGAAGTGGGAGGAACTCCAGACTAACAAATTGCCCGTCGAAGAGGTTCAAAGGCGACGTACCCAGTTGCGGATGGAACGGGAGTTGCTCTTTCGCGAGGAAGTGCGTGCCAAGCGCATCAAGAAGATCAAGAGCAAGGCTTACCGCCGCGTGCATAGAAAGGAGCGCGAGAGGATAGTGGAAAAGGAACGTGAGCAGCTCAAGGCTGATGGCGTTGATCTCTCGGAAGAAGAACGTGAATACAATGACCGTCGGAGAGCAGAGGAACGCATGGGTTCTAGGCATCGCGAGAGCAAGTGGGCCAAGGGAATGAAGGCCACTGGTCGTGCTGCCTGGGACCAAGATGCTCTCGACGGCGTCACCGAAATGGCTAGGCGCAACGAGGAGTTGCGCCGCCGTGCCGAGGGCAAGGCTGTTCACGACGACGATGATGAGGGCTCCGATCTACCCAGCGAGGAAGAAGAAAGCGAGGAAGACGATGACGCCGGCGATGATGAGCAGTCTGACAATGGAGCTCTGCGGCGCTCACTCGGCAAGCTCGATGCGAATCCTTTTTCCACTGACAAATCGAAGCTGGGTCAGATGGCGTTTATGCAAAAGGCCGAGGCAGCGAAGCGCGCTCAAAACGACGAGGCTGTTGAGAGTTTACGTCGTGAGCTTGCGGGCGAAACGAGTGCCGATGATTTGGATGAGAATGCAGCAAAGAGTGGGCGCCGGAAATATGGTCCTGGCGCCAATGTCGTTGCTCCTGCGATTCAGATGAACCGCAGCGAATTTGAGGAGCATCCCGACAGCGATTACGAGGATGACACCAATGCGAAGATTACCGAGGATGGAATTTCTGCTACTGAAGAAGCAGGCGCTTCCAAGAGGAATGGTGTAAACGGCTTGTCCAATGGTGCTCGCAAAGAACATAGGAGTAAAGCAGCGTCTCCACCAGCGCCCGAGAGCAGCGCAGCGAACCCATTTCTCACGAAGGCAAAAAAGGAGAAGAAAGTTATTAAGGATCCTGAGCTCTTTGCTGCTGAGGAGCATGCGAAGCCTATTATGGAGAAGACTGCTGCTAAACCTAAGATTGTATCAAAGGCCAAAGCTCAGAAAAAGTCGAAGCCAGCCGAGAAACCACGGGAGACTACAGTCAATGCATTTTTGCAACAGCGCGTCACGGCAGCCGACGACGATGGCTGGGCTACTGTCCTAGGCGGTCAAGACGACGATGAAGACCAAGACGAGCAAGCCATTGAAGACGAAGGCTTTGACCTTGACGTTGTCCTCCGCAACCATGCCCTCACAGCCCAAGGCTTTGCTGGCGACAACGTGGACGCCGACTTTGACGCTGAAAAGAAAGCCACCATCGCCGAGGAAGAGTCTACAGAAACAACATCCTACCTCCCCGGCTGGGGCTCCTGGACCGGCGATGGCATGTCGGCCGCAGAAAAGAAGCGCAACCTCGGCGCCAAAACCGTAACGAAGAAACCCGGTATCAATGCCGATAAGCGCAAGGATCGGAAACTCGACAAGGTCATCATCAACGAGAGGAGAGTAAAGCCAAACGTCAAATACATGGCATCTCAGTTGCCGTTTCCGTTTGAGAACAGGGAGCAATATGAGAGGAGTTTGCGTGTACCAAAGGGCAAGGAATGGGTTACGAAGAAGACGCACGAGGATGCGACGAAGCCGAGGGTTATTGTGAAGCAGGGAGTTATCAAGCCGCTTAGAAAACCGTTGGTTTAGGTTGTGGGGGTAGATAGGGCGGCTTAGTGCTGGTAATGGAATTCTACCAGTACGTATCATGTTCTTGTGTCTTGTTTCTAAACGCGTCTTACGGTTTATGATATTCTAGCATGTTATCAGTCGACTCTTGTGTTGGAAAGTCACAGTGGAGTGATTGGATTTCAGGTCAATCACGATTTGCCTCATACATCCACTCCGCTTGCATCGTCAGATATTTTCCCTGCTCACCGTCATCATTCCAACGTTATTTGCAAATCATATCTTATCTGCGTAGACCATCGCGGAAACAGTCCAGCGCAGTGGTGCGGCTGTACGTTTGACCGCGCAAATGCGCAAACCTCGCCGTACCTAGCAAACTGGCCACTCGTCACTTCCCACACCTCACCCCCATCGTTCCCATGGCGCTATCCAACAAAGGACAGTTTCGTGCTTTTCGGCTACATCTCCTTACCTACACCGCTAATCCGGGTCAACATCCCGCACTCCCTCGAACCTCTATCCTACCGTATTTTTCGAAAGTAACACACAGCCTACATCCATCTCCACAGCATCACAACCTCTGCGCAACCTTACCATAGTATCCATGGGCCCCTCCAACTCCAAACCCCTCACCGGCCCCCCAAGCCCACGCACCACCAAAACAAGCGCCTGGCGCTCATCCTTGCGAGACAAACGGCAAAACCTAAAAACCTCCTTTGGCTACATCAGCACCAGCAGCATAACCGACGATGTGCCCACAGACAACATATTTACGCCCATCCAAGCCGACAGCATTCTGCCGCAAATACCGATTGGACGTCATCACCCAGTGCCTAGGACGGGGGTGGAGGACGACGAGATGCGGACATTGCATACGAACAGCTTCTATGCGAATGCGTTTTTGGGGCAGCAGAATCAGCCGGTTTGGACGCATCCTTATGTGCTTTGTTGGGGAAAGGGGTGGGTTGAGCCGCTGGGGTTGGTGCAGACTTGGGGCATGAACGTTTCGTGTTTTGAGGAGGGGGATGCGGTTTTTGAGGGGGGGAATCCTGCAAAGGTGAGTTAAAGTCTATGCCTAGGTTAGGATTATAGCAGAGCCAATACGTTGGCATCTCCGTTGCTGGAGTGGAGGGATTATTCCAGACTGTTCGATATCCAGCTAACTTGTTATAGTCTTATACCTATCCGTCACACGAACAATCACTCATTCTCACAGCAAAAGAGCTCGATGTGACAACAACCCTCACAACAGACACACATCTCCCCTTTTCAGTCAACATTAATCTCAACGCGCTTGCGACACCGCATGAACCCAAGATTACCTTTCCCGTCGTGCAAGGCATGTGCTTCGTCACCGCCGGCTACAGAGACGCAACGCCCGTCATACAGACTGGCGGACGAGGCTTCGCCGAGGTAGTTGGACCTTTTATGCTGGGACGGCTGTCAATGAAGTATCGTATCAAGGACAAGAACGGGCGATGCTGGGTCATTTACATCAACCCCATCCTCGGCCTCGACTACGACATTACACGATTCAAACGCCTCGATTCAAACACGCTCATCGGACCTCCAGGCTTCAAAGGCACCATCCAGGTAGCCAAAAACCCTCTAGGCGCCGAGGGCGAAGCACTATACGACCGAGCATGTGGAGCCTTTGTCAGCGAAGCCACCATTACAGCCGTTGCCCCAGACGGCAAAGGCGCCTATTCCTTCCGGTACACCAAGATTGGCACCTCGCCTCTACTCATGTTCATCCTCCCGCACCACCTAGCCTCACTCGACCCAACCCTCAAGCCCCAAGTAACCAACCTCCGTCTCCAAACCACAACCAAAGGCACCGCAACCGCCATCTGGGGCCAAAAGCTCACCTTCCTCGAGCCCAACCTCCCCATGACCATGCACTTTGGGCCCTGGAACCCAAACACAAGCTCCAGCCCGCCCAAGATCCGCTACCCACCCGAAGTCCTAGCCCTCCTCTCCGCAGTCGCAGACCGCGACCTACGACGCTCCATGACCCAGCGCACAACCCACGAATCCCTCTACTTCGCCGGAAAATCTCTATCGAAATTCGCCACAATCCTCTGGGTCCTCAAAGATGTACTAGGCCACGACACGCTCGCCACCACAGGGCTCGACAAACTCAAAGAAGAACTAGCCCTCTACATCCAAAACCAACAACAATCCCCGCTCTACTACGACGACAGCTGGAAAGGTGTCGTCTCCTCCGCCGGCTTCTCCTCCGCCTCCCCAGCAGACCCACCCGCCACCACCGACTTCGCAAACACGTACTACACAGACCACCACACGCACTACGCCTACTTCGTCTTCGCGGCCAGCATCATCGCCTACTTGGACCCCGCGTGGCTCTCACAAGGCGATAATCACGCGTGGACCAATATGCTGGTGAAAGATTACGCCGAGTCGGCGTACCAGGGGCGGGATTACCCCTTCTTTCGTGCGTTTGACTGGTGGCATGGACATAGTTGGTCGGATGGGCTGGGTGGGGGTCCGGGTCGGGGTGCGCCCGAGGGCAAGAGCGTGCGGAGTGTGAGTGAGGATGCGTTTGCGAGTTTTGCGGTGAAGATGTGGGGGAGGGTTAGTGGGGATGCGGATATGGAGAAGAGAGGTATGTTTTTTGTTTGTCTTTCTGTGTTTTTGTTTAACTTTTTTTTTGGGAGGGTGGAAGGGGGGAGGGGGTTTGTGCAAAGAAAAACCGACGATTGGCGACATCTACCTACCATATCCATCCATCCATCTAATTTCTAATTTTACCTATACCTAGGAAACCTCATGCTCGCCATCCAAGCCCGAACAAGCACATCCTACTTCTACCTCCAAACCACCAACACCAACCACCCCGCCCGCTTTCTCCAAAACAAAATCGCGGGCCTGCTATTCGAGAATCGAGTCGAGTATGGAAGTACGTCCCCTCTTTCCCCCTTATCCCCGCCCAGCCAACCCACTAAACAAAAAACCC
The DNA here is from genome assembly GCA_010015605.1 of Decorospora gaudefroyi. Taxonomy (NCBI): domain Eukaryota; kingdom Fungi; phylum Ascomycota; class Dothideomycetes; order Pleosporales; family Pleosporaceae; genus Decorospora; species Decorospora gaudefroyi. The sequence continues at coordinate 40,919 of ML975343.1, forward strand.
ACACAGCAAACCTCACCACCCCCCACCCCTCCCTAATCCACATGATCCCGCTCCTCCCCTCAACAGCCTACATCCGCCCCCGCGCCTTCGTAAAAGAAGAATGGGATACTTTTTTCGCGGGGGGTGAGGAGGATATACAGGGTGTGTACCATTTTACCCCCATCCGCATCCCGCTATCCCCAGCTGACGAGAAGCAATTACAACAGGCGGGTGGCGCGGAATTCTGTACGCGAATCTCGCGCTCATAGATGCGAGTGCGAGTTTTTCGTTTTTCAGGGATGGGGTAGATGGGTTTTGGGATGAGAGATGGATTGATGGCGGGGCGAGTCGGGCGTTTTATTTGGTGTGGGCGAGTGCGTTGTGGGAGTTTGGGAAGTAGGGGCGGGGTTGGGTGAGGGGGGTTGTGGTATGGGGTGGTGGGTTGAGGTGGGTTGGGTTGATGGGATGGGATGGGGATGGGGACAATAATAAAGGAGAACACCGGTCAAGTCTACGTGTTGAAAAGAGACAAAAGGGCAAAAGGCAGAGGGTATAAAGGGTCTGAGATGAAATCTTTTCCACGACTGTCTTGATACAACGAAGAAGGGGAGAAACAATTATTGTTACTTATCCTAGAACTTGTAATACTTTTCATAAAACTTCCGTTACTTATACACAAACCACTACAAACTCCTCCTACGGCAAAACTTGACCCAAAACACCTTCCCCAGGTCCTGACCCCACACACAAGCCAAGCCAAGCCCACGGATCAGGATCTGGATCAAGATCGACAGCCACACCCATCCCCACTTTTCCTTCTCCACCGCCACAAACAGATATAATGCCAAGAAAAGGCCCACAAACAGCTTATTCGTACAAGGAGAGGTAAGGAAATGGGCTGATACAAAGGAAACGCAGACTTGAATGCTAAATGGAAAAATGAAACCCACTGCTGGAGGGGTAATTAAGAAAGACTTGTTCCACAAATATAGATAGGGAAACAGAACGTCCGCGCGCCTCAAGCGCGCTCTACTTGTCTTCCACCAAAACACACCTAGCTCGTCGCAATAAACCTCTTGACGACATCAACAGTAATGTCACCAGCCGCCTCGTCCGGGTAAATGTAAAACGCCAATGCGATTATGGCATAGATGCCAATGCACATGGCGCCCTCGAGGTAGTTGCTCTTCCCGTCTTGGATCAAGTAGTTAACAATGAGCACGGAGATGAAGAAGACCATCGTCTCAAAGCTCTGGAAGTGCAGCGTCATGGGCTGGTGAATGATCCAGCCGAGGATGACGAGGAAGGGTGTGACGAAGAGGGCGATTTGCATGGAAGATCCAATGGCCACGTTGATAGCGAGGTCCATTTTGCCCTTGTATGCTACGATGACGGCGGTTACGTGTTCGGCGGCGTTTCCGACAATGGGAATCAAGATGAGACCGACGAATGTTTTGCTAATGTGGGCTGATTCGACAATGGCGTCGATGGAATCGACTAGGTACTCGGCGCAAACGGCGACGAGCACGGTGATGATGACCAAGGCGACAGCGGCGGCGGTTGGCGACAGGAGTTGGGCTTCTTCTTCGTCCTCTTCGCCCTCTTGGTTCTCGACGTCGGCGAAGAGGCTGTGGTGCGAGTAGAGCTGGAAGTAGAGGTATAGAACGTAAAGGATGAGGAGGATGCAGGCGGTGCCGTGGGAGAGGACGAGGATGTTCTTGTCCGTTTCCAAGTTCTTCTTGTTGCTGTCGCCGTGCATGACAGCGTAAAGGGTGGCAGGAATGATGAGCGAGGCGGATGCGACGGCCATGAGCGAGGACATGGTGGATGCGACCGTCTCGTTGAAGTGGCTTTCGTGCTGGGTGATACCCGCGGAGAGGAAGCAGCATCCGAGCACCAGAAGAATGTTGGAGAGGATGCTGCCGAGCATGCTAGCTTGGACAATTCTGATTTCGCCATTTTTGAGCGCAACAATGGAGACCTAGTCTGCGCGTTAGTCGTTGTCGCAGCGCTCTTGATGCGCGCGCGCAAACTCACAATAAGCTCGACGGCGTTTCCAAACGTCGCATTCATGAGCCCACCCAGCGTCTGGCCAAGCTTCGCAGAGAGCTCCTCGGTGGCAAAGCTCAAGAGCGCGGCGAGGGGGATGATAGCGATGAAGTTGAGGATGAAAACGGCCGTAGGGCTCCAGTGCAATGCGCCGGCGATTATGCCGAGGGGGACGAAGATGAGCAGGACGTTGACATAGTTGCTGGCGAGCGTCGCATACGTCAGGTGTAGGATGTGCTTGGGCACCGTCTTGAAGCGCGAATCGTGCTCGTACACTTGCGTGCGACCGATAAGCGGCGTGTGCTCATCGTGGAGCCGGCCGTTGGCAAGCTGCGGCATATTCTGCTGCTGCGGATGGCGGGGGAAACTCTGGTTACGACCGGCCTGGTGGAATTTCCGCGTGATGTTTTCTGCCAGGCGCGCAAGGTTAGCGATTTAGAGTTTTCTCGCCGAGGGAGCGCAGATGCGCGGTCGAGGTTGATGGTTGCTGGTCGCTAGACGCCGGTTGCTGTGTGCTGCGCCCGGCGTGCGGGCGGGGAATGAATGGCTGGTTCGGGGTCCGGTCACGACGCTGGTGTTGAAGGGCCGGTACCGAATGCCAAACGCGAATCGCTTTAACAGGGCCGGACAACTGCCGTGCGGGACAAAGACAAAAAGAATCAAAGGGCCATGGTTACTCACTCATTGCTATGCGAAGCAGTCAGATGCAACGAGCAGGAGAGCTAGCAGTATATGACCTGTCCAAAGCCAAGCTTCGCAGTTAGGATGGTCGACCGGAGAAGCGCTGCGATTGGCGGGCGGCACCAAAGCAATTGGCAAGTCGCGCGATTTGAATTAAGAAGCAAGTCGGGCGGAATGGAACAGAAATCGAGAAGAAAGGAGGCAGTGCTGGCTGCAGTCTTGGTCGGGTCGAGATGACAGATGATGGACGGGTGATGAGGTGGTTGGCAAGGCGGCTGTGTAGGTTCAGGTTAGCAAGCTCCGGCCGACTTCCTGGGCCAGGGGAAAGTGGGCCTCCGTTGCAGATCGCCGGTCTCCACGCCGTGTCAAGGCAAGTGTTCTGACGTCTCTTCACTTACCTAGCAGTACAGTCTTTGCGATGTAGAATAAATGTGAACAGTCTCCGTCGCGCAAATAATGACTGTGTTGGCTGCCCTGCGTGAATTGGCGGACGATATCATCCTTGCTGCTACGGCGGTGACGATGGACGACGTGTGCTTTCCCGCCAAGCCATCTTCACTGTGATTGGCTCTGCACACCGGGCACGTGCACTAGTGCAGACAAGAATCTCGCCACCGCCAAGCATAGCGGGACTCACCACAAGAGCTCCGCCATCCTTTGTACTCTCTCCGCTCAGCCTGAGTGTCCGCCCGACAAGCCCGAGTCTGACCTCGGGATAGACTTGGCAGCTGCAGATTCCCCATTCGCTTGTCCCTGGAGTTCACAGAAACGACCAGTCAGCACGGCTGAGGAAGCGCGTAATGTGGCTATTCGTGCCCGAGTCTACTCAGCGTCCTTGGTAATCATGGCAGGCAGTTTTTCCTATCAAGTCTCCACGCGTCCTCATCTTTTTAAATGGGGCGTTTCAGGTAGCAGGCAACTCTGGTGTTTGTCAAGTGATGACTTTTGGACTTGGCTGGCAAAGACAAGTCAAAATACGCGTTTATACGCCCAGGTGCACAGTTTGTTAGTTACCTAGGACGCCCGAGACGAGCACAAGGCAACATCTTCGAGGATACCGCCCGTGGCCGCATCTGCGTCTTAAAGCTGGATCCGGAGAAGACACGAGTACTTGGTGTGCAGAGGCGATATCGCGGGTCTCGAGAGTTGCAAAGTTGTCATAATACTAGTGTTGTAGGACAGCGCTAGGGAGAAACTTGCTATGTCGCCTTTACATCAGTACATCCTTCAACCCAATTCTCCCTTCAAAAGAAAATCCACAACAGAATATGCCCATGCATAACCAATCCTCACGCCTAACATTCACAAACCAAACCTCGCAAGCCTCCACCCTACCTAGTACCCTCACCATCAACCTCCAAGTTTGCACCACCACCCCCAACGACACCCTCCTTAGCATACCCAGCCTAGGTCGTCAGACGTACCTTGCCGCCCGCACTCCATCCTTTAGCAAAATAGCCCAACCGTACAACCTCCACGTCCTCTTCCCTTTAACATGTGCTACAGGTAGGTACCAACTCTACACTCCCTCCCCACAAACTTCTATGCCGTCGCCGCCAACTCGCTATCCCAAACCACCCGCTCGTGGACCTTCTCCCCCAGCCCACCGTCGGCAGAAAGATAACAATAGTATACATGCTTAACATACCCACCTAGCATCCTACAAACCGCGCATCGTTAACGAATGATAATGACGATGGGGCGGGTGCAGATGCAACGCCCATGCTACTGTTAGGTACTATCGATCTCGCAACGATGAGCTTGAGCAGGGATCAAAGAGATACAATTTAATACCTAGCTTAGTATCCAGACGATGCGTAGGATAGGCAGTGCGAGGCTACAAGTGCATAATCCTAGAATAGCGGCGGCGCGAAAGGAACAAGCTAGTAGAGTAGAACGTACAAGATTTAACGTTTTATTTTATTGTTGTTAGTGGTAGACCTCGTCTTGATCCGACGTATAGCAGCAGCGTAGTTTGGCCTAGTGTACGTTTGGAGCGGTTTTATAAGCTTAGATTGGTAGGAAGGTACGCGTGTATGCTAATGGTGTAGTTTTGAGATGGGATTCGTGGGCTTGTATGAGATGATAATGGTGGTTTATGTGAAATCAAGAGACTACTACAATTAGCAATCTTTTTTTGTTTCTTTGCGTTGTTTGTTGTGTTACGCTCGCTTCTGTGATTTTCTATTTAGCTGGGTGAATAATTCACTGCTTGAAACGAAAGTTATGCCTAAGCAAATCGCTATAATTCCTTGTCTGCTCTCTTTCTAACCTTTCTAGATTTCTCCCATAGTGGAGGAGGAGCAATAGTGCTTACCGTTTTCTTAAAAGCTGGATCGAGTTGAGGCGAATAAGGGGCCATGGATGAGGTCTCTACTACGCTCTAATATTACAAGAACTTTGCGGAGAGATCCGCAGGCCAACGTACCTCTGCAGTATACACGTAAGGTGTATGTATTAGCTAGAACTGTCAATGTTTCTATAAAACCTTTTCCGGCTAGGTCTACTAATTAGGTATTTGTTCTACCTCTCCAACGTTGAAGACCCCGCTGCTGATGGTGTACGCGGCCAATATTGTCGGCCGCCAGGGCTCACCTGAGTGATTGTTGATCCAGCCTCCATACCGGATGTTACACCACACTAATCCTCATATAAGATAGCTCCATTTCCCATTTCTCTCTTCCGTATATAGAGCTCACCTTCCATAGCTCTAATACTACACATGATTCTCATATTCCATACCGCTTGACAAATATATCACATCCTCACAGCAGCCCGGGCCAACTACAAGAGAAACTCTAGCCGCTATTGAGCCATGTTAATTCAGTGTGCATTGCTTTTCCTCGGACGCGTGCACTCTTGTCCATCGTCGATGGTGTACCTATGCGATGAGAAATTGGCGAGAGCCGTATTTATACTGTCGTTTGGCGGGTGGCTCGAGATTGTTCTAGCTCCATTATTGTCGCCGGTCGGTGTGAATTTTCGTATTTTCGCTTTGGTTGGCGAGGAAATGTCTCTCTTTGGCAGACAGAATCAACCACTTGTAGAAATCGTGCATCAGGCGCTAGACGTAAGGCTCACACAGTGGGAGCTCGTGAAGAAAACCACCTGGATACCTAGCAGTTCAGGCATATGTCCTGCAGTTGCACACTCACAGAGGTAGTCGTGCGATGCCTCTTATCACTATAGTTCTCTCAACCGCAAAATGCTCCATCCACCCAGAACTCACCAGTCACAAAAGGTATCCCAAATGATTCGCTACGACGCCTCTGAGGCTGACTCGGAGAAGATCGTACGCACCAACCACCCCGAATTCCACGTTGTCAAAGATGCTAGCGGGATGCGCATCTACGGTATGGATTTGCTGTTAGTCCTCCGCAACTGTGCGTCAACATCCTTCGTATTTTCTTGAGTTTTGGGTCATGGTGCACAGGCCACGACCCTCCAAAACTCAAACAACCCGCTCTCCTTTGTATCTACTTGGCACGGGAAGATGCCACTGCCTCCTTTCCAAACTCGTTTCCATCCGCTTTCCCATTGGACCAAGGATGCGGCATTTCCTAGACGGCCTCAGGTCAACAAGCGGAGCGAAGCGAAATAAGACGAGACGTCAAGTCCTCCATATCCGCTTCACGCTCGGAGCTTACCGGCGCTTGTGGATCTGTGGTAAAGAAAAAGGAACAAACAAAGCTTGTTCCTCGCGAATGAAATTTTCAAGCCAACAACAGCCAGCAGACTTCGACATTGATGAAAGCGCGGGCCTGAAGATGTTCATCAGTGCCCAGGTATCCGGAAACTATAAAAGCCGTCTTCCCAACAAAAGGGCACGCTACGTGTTCGCCAATCTCCACTTTGAAAATGCCCAGCGAACTGTCAGACTGCACCAGACGCCAGCGCTAACCGCGTTGATGAACCACCCATGCATTCTTCCAAACGTAAAACAAAAACAACCATGTGGTGTCCTCGAAAAACGGTGTGAGTTGTTCGCCAACGGAATTTACCAGTACCTACCTAGGTAGCCCGTAGGCAAAGTTGCAACTTTACAGGACTTCGTATCTGCATCAAACCAACCAACAAGTCATCCCACAAGTCTGGAGTGGATATGAGATGACCGGGTAACTTTCCGATAGAGTTGGAAAAGGGCCGAATACCTGAATCTGTAGCGCCCTGTCATATGTTGGGTGAAAGCACTAGACAACCGGCCCGAGCCTCCACTCGTACCATCCCCCAGGTGTAGACACGATTCACGACAAACTGGCCTTTTTGTCAACAACAACAAATCATCAAATTAGTGCAAATGTAAAAGACCACAGTTCCGAGAGAGGAACAAGAGAGGTACAAATCTGCGGATGCACGGGTAGGTAGTTGCGCCGCGCGTGTGTCAACCGAGACAGGAAGGATGATTGGATCCAAAACTTGAACCTTTTTTTCACGATCCACGAATGAACATGGAGACTTGTTCCTGCACGACATTGCGTGTATTGCGCCACCTGCCGCACGACCTGTTTGCGGACCCTGTCCTGGCCATACCACGGTATTATAATATTTTCTCGCAGCTTTTGTTGCTTGGTTCAGCTGCGATGTTTTCGATGTTGCTCCCCACACACTTACGTACTGTACAACACAGGAAAGGAATCGAAGGCATCACATGCAGTCTTCAAGATGGGAAATGATTATGGCAATTAGAAACTCATGCTCTTTTACCTTACAAGCTCAGGCCCGGAGATTGTAGAAAAGGGAAGAATGCATACCGTATCCCAGCTGCAAGTCACCAAAAACTCAACGTTGATTTTCCGCGGGCCACCCGCATCACGCAAACACCACACTTTCGCAATTCAGTGAATCCTCAACGTCCATTGTTCTACGCTCACCATGCAAGCCCATCACAACGCCTCCAGGCCATGCAGACATGGACGGAAACCGGTGCATCAAACCGAACCTATCGAGTCCAACGCCCCTGTGGCGATCTCACCCCATCGAGCCATCGAATCGAGTTTTCATGCGTATCGATTCCCTACGGGGCGGTACCCCTGAACCCCAGGGAAAGAATCGCGGAAGCACGGAGAGTGGGGACATGTGCACCTAAGCCCCAAAGCCACCGTCCATGCTCGCACACTAGCAAATCTTAAGGGACTCTGGGGTAGATGCCCCACCCCTGGCCCACCATATATCGAGCCCTCCGGTGCCATTATTGTCGTTGTTGTGTGGGACATGTCACATACCTAGCCCCGTTAATAATTAATCACCCACAACAATCATGGGCGCAGCCTTTGCCGACAACCCTCGAGGCGAGCACGCCATTCTAGTATCTTCCCTCTTCACTGCTCTGGCCCTCGTCGTCTTCGCCCTGCGACTCTACACTCGCGTCTATCTGATCCGGTGCGCTGGAATCGAAGAATATGGCGTTGGTCTGGCTATGGTAAGACAAATTCAAAAAAAAAAAAAAAAAAAAAAAAGCTCCGCAGCTAGCTCCGCTCCCTATGCTTTATCGTTTCTATGCTAATGTGTGTGTTTGGTACCGTGTAGGTTTGCTCAATTGGGCTTACGTTTTGCATCGGTGCTCGTATGTACTTACTTCCCCTCCCCTATCCTATCATGAGCAAGGATCTTGACTGAGTGGAAGAAATACGCAGAACTGACAATGGAAACTAGAAGCAAAGCACGGCCTAGGCCGACACATAAACGACCTCGATTCTGAAAACATGGTCAAGATGATGAAGGTAAGTTACCTAACCCCCTACCCACCTCCTCCATAAATAACCCCCCCCAACCTACCCTACCCCCAATACTAACCCAAGCACAGAGTTTCTGGGCCAGCATAATCGTCTACTACCTCGCGCTCGGCCTAACCAAAGGCTCCATACTACTGCAGTACCGCCGCATATTCACAACACGCAAGTTCCAGCTCGCAAACTGGGGCGTCATGCTCGTCGTGATTGCGTATACGATCTGGACGGTGTTTTCGAGCATCTTTGTGTGTTTGCCTGTTCGTGCGTTTTGGACGAGGGAGGTGGGGGCGCGCTGTTTGAATCAGAGTGTGCTTTGGTTTACGAATGCGGGGCTTGTGAGTTTACCTTTTTCTTATTTGGCCTTCTTCCTTTTTTTTTTGGTTTGGCTGTCTTTTTCGTTTCTGGCTATGATAAGTGCGGACTGCAAGATCCCAGGGTTGATTTTGTGTGTCCAATATACTAACCCCAAGTTCCCAAAAACCCCAGAACATAGCAACAGACTTCGCAATAATCATCCTCCCCATCCCCGTAATCCGAAACCTAAAACTAGGCCAGCGACAACGCATCGGCCTAATCGCCATCTTCACCGTCGGCGGCTCGTACGTCCCCCCCCCCCCCCCCCCCCCCCCCCCCCCGCTCTCCCCCCCCTTCCTCACTAACCACTCCACACAAAAAGCGTCTGCATAGTCTCAATCCTCCGTCTACAATCCCTCGTCCAAATCTCCAACTCAAAAGACCCCACCTACGACAACACGCCCGCCGCAACCTGGAGCGCAGTGGAAGTAAACGTCGGAATAATATGTTCGTGTTTACCGTTGTTGCGGCCGTTACTTACACGCTGGTTGCCTACTGCGTTTCCGTCGCGTCGGCGGAGTATTCCTTCGTTACCGGATAGAGCGCCTACGACGTATGGGAAGGGGTCGAAGATGTATGGCTATGGGACCAAGGCTGGTACGACGGCGTTGGAAGATAGAGATAGGGACCAGCCGAGTCCGGAGGGTTATGATGGTAAAGAGGGCTCGGAGCGGCGCTCGATTTGTTCAAGGGGTGAGGCGGGTGAGGGCGATATTCAGGTTGTGACGGATATTCGGGTTGAGATTGAGAGGTGTGATGGGCGGCCGTGTGGGGTGTGGAGTGGCGGGGATGTGGAGGGCGGAGGCGCGGAGTGGAGTGCGAGGGAAAATGGGTCGGTGAAGGGGTTGGGGCGGGCGAGTAGTACGGAGATGTTGGTTGAAGGTGGTGGTGGGGGGCGGGCTACGCCGTAGATGGTGGTGTTGTGTCAAGGAAGGGCCCAGGGGGAGGGATTTTGTGGGGGAATTCGATACGTCTTGTTTTCTGCAGCGATATTGCCAGGCGAAGGAATCAAAACTCTTGCTTATTAAGCGGCGTGGGCACTTTCAAGGTGAGCGCCCTATGATATCTTGGTTCAAAGCAGCACGCCCAGCACCCTTGCCTTTCCAGCACGCAAAGAGAACAAAACAGTTTCGCCCTCTCTCTGCTCCCCAACCCTCGCTACACAACGCCAAACCCCCTCGCCTCTCCAATCGCCAACCGAATCTTCCGTTCCATAACGCCCACATCCACACTCACATTCCCATCCCCCTCTGCAGCACCCCGACCCTTGTACTCTGGCAGATAAAACTTACCAAAACACGTCGAACTGCCCGGCAACCTGCCCTCCTCGCCGCCAGCCACCCTCACCACCACAAACTCAATGCCCTGATACCCCGTAACAGGCACCCGATCCGACGCCGTCACAAACTCCAACAAACGCCTACATTCCTCCTGAGTGAAGCGTTCAGCAATGGTCCAAAACGCCAATATCGCTGGGTGCGTGGCCGAATACCCGTCTTCGTATTTTGTGACGGCGCGCAGGCTGGGGATGGATATGTGTTGGTTGCCTTCGACGAGGTGGCGGAGCGAAGATGGTGTAAAGAGCTTCAAGGACTGTTTGGAGATGCAGGTTAAGAAGCCGGTACGGAAGGCTTCCAGTTGCGGGGCGACGGATAGGTGGGTTAGGTGGCGAATGTAGTCGCGGACATACTGGTGGCGGTTTGCATTGGTTACCATGATGGGCTCCCCCTTGTTGTTGTCCTTGTCGGGGGTGCATCGAGGAGTCATATCGAGGTTCACAATTTCCCCATAGACGTCGTAGCTAAATGAATATTCGCGCATCCAAACGTCGGCCACGTCGCCTTCTCTTTCGTCCCAGGCGAGCAAGGCTTGGAGGCCTGAGGCTAGCGCTGGCCAGCCGTCGCGGATGTAGTCAAGAGAACAAGGATCGACTTGGCGGCGAAGCGAGGCATCGCCGCCTGTTTGGACAAGGTCATAAAAGGCCAGGGGGAAAGTGACGGGGAGCGTGATGCCGTTGTAGACGGCGAGACTGAAGAGGATGCCAATCATTTGGAATTTCCAGAGTAGTTCTAGACTTTGTGGCTGGAACCACGTCATTTGTGTCCAGGGGTCAATAGTGAACATGCCTAAAAGAAATGAGTATGTGTTGCTCAAGGAGAAGTCAAGGGTTCTGTTTTATTACCGTTGTCGGGCTTAAAGGCCTCGCCGAGAACGATGCGGAAAAACTCGTACGTTACTCCGCCGTGATCTAGACCCACCTCGCCCTCGCCATGGCCCATTTTGACCTTGAGAGGTTTCAGCAACATTCTCCGGTCTTGACCCCATAGGTGATCCAAGGTATCTTTGAGCGGCTCTTTGCGACTAATGTCCAAGACGAAGTATTCGGAAAGCGTCACCCTCATGTGCATTTCAATGAGCCACCAATAGGGATTCATGATGGACCTGTCCAAAGAGTGCGCTAGCTGCTTTGTACGCATGGTATGATCGTACTGCTTCATCATTTCCGTAAAGTTGATGGTGCGAAAGTAGGCAACAAGGTGTTGGGCTGAGAAGAGACACGGATACTGGAGTACATGTAGCGTGTTGGGCTGTTCTTCCCAAGCCAGGAAGTTGATGGGGTCGTTTACTGTATTGAGGCGTTCGTTGAAGAAAGGGATTTCAAACATGTTGGGAGCCAGGTTCAGAGACGCCCGTTTTGTATCTGACAGAGTTAGCTAGCTTGATAGCCTTGCAGACTGTTGCTTACCGAGTTTATCGAGAATCATTATTGCTGTGCCAACACTGCTCCACTTGTTGATTTCGGCTTTTCCATCCCATTTCTTGATGATGATGGTTTTTAGCCACTCCATGAATGTGGCCGTCACGGTCCACCCTGGGTCCTTTTCATGCTTCTGATTCGAGTTCATCTTTTGCTTATTCGCTAGGACGACACACTCCGCCACTGTTAGATGTTTGATGAGCACCTCCACGAGGCTCTCACGATGATTGGGAGGTTCCGCAGTAGGTTGAGATGTGGCCTGGTGCAAACTGGCAATAATGTGTTCAAAGCAGGTTCGCGTCCCCATGGCACGAAGTAAACGATCTGCAAGACGAAGCGCGGGCTCGTACTCTAACTCGTCGATGATATCCATGTACGGGTGTGCAAAGGCATCGGTATCTGGGGCGACATTAGGTACGACGACACCCCACGACCGTAGCTTGCGAATCTGTGCCCAAGTGTGTGGCCAGCCAATCGGGACCAAAGAGGTAAGTGCGTGTATGCATATTAGAACAATGTGAGCTGCCTCGCGGGTACTGAGATATAGGGGCACACCCTTTTGTGTACCTGATGTGCCTGCTAGGCCTTCCGTAGAGGCGCCTTTTCGCCACGACTTGAGACGAGGGCTTTTTTGAACGTCGAGCTCTGGTGGTGCTGTAAACAGCGCTTCCAGCACGAGCCAGAGACTATCAAATACGAGGGCCCCGTTTCGGTGGTTCCAGTCCCGAAAGGAATTTGCCAATCGAACCGAGTCTAGATGCGGGAGCGGCGACTCCATGAAGGATACGTTGGCGTCATGGAAAGCTGTTAGTAGCGTTTCTGGATTGCTCAAAGTGTAAAACAAGGATCGATTGACGATTGGTCTTGTACGCCGAGCCCGACGATGGCTGTCATAATCAACCACGTAGCTGAACTCGGTAGACTGGGTTTTTCCATGTGGATATACCTCTTCCTTGAGCTCGTCAAGAAGACTACAATTCAAGTTTGGGAGGATGGGTACACCGCGCACAGTCTGGCCAATTGCTTTTTCATCTTTCCATACTCGTTCTGATGCACCGTGCTGGGGCTTGGCAAGTCTGGTAGGCAGGCTTGCTCCGCCAATCGTAAAGTTCTTCTTCCCCGATTGTGCAATGGACATCATGGACGAATCTGATGCACCGTCGAGTGTGTTGGGGTCCAAAGACGGTGTTGAACTTGTTTCCGCGTCGCGGGATAAATGGTGTTCGTTTGTTTGTAAAGTATAGCGTGGTTTGACCTTGGGACGTGAATGCTGCCCATTAAGAAGAGGTGTGTTTGACCCGTCGTTTGTGTGGGGTATACGTTTGGCATGAAGAGACCCCGCCTGCGTGTCAGGCTGAGAGAGACTGTTGGAGCGACTTTGGTCATGATTAGCGTCGGCGGGGTAGAGGCTGGACAAAAGAGAGGCTGGACTGGGTATTTGCTTGGAATACGAGTAGATAATTGTGAAGCTGTCGAATAGGTTCTGGGCCAGAGACTTGTGATCTTTTTTTGCCTGCCGCCGCTGCTCGAGCGCTTGTCTATATCGCTGCGCAAGCCGCCCACCAGCCTCGTCCTGTTGTGCCGGGCGACCTGCAATCTCAAGAGAGTCCGGCAACACCTTTAGCTCATGGGGACACAGCGCTCGGTGTGGGTGGTCTTGGCTGGCAAGGTAGTGGGCGAGGGCGCGGGCAGTGAGCTGGGTCGGAGGGCGGTAGGGTCTGGAGGTATTGCGCGTGTTGGACGAGAGGCAGGTGGGGGTATCGCAGTAGGCGCTCTTGCAGCCATATAGGATCTGGGATATATAGCTGGGTACGCGACAGTCAGCGCTCGTCTAGCGGTATATGGGACGGACACGTACTGTCGAACAAGAAGCTGGAAGCCGCGCTGCCTCGTTGTCTGCGAGCACTCCCATATCCGACTGGAGTCTTGCACCGGGACCGTGTCAAGCGTGGCTAACGATGCTCGGGTGAATGCCATCACCGTTGACTGTGGTGTGCAGCATGCTCGACTCGGTACGGTGGGTGAATAATGGTGGTTAGGCCAAGGGTGGGTTTGCGTGGTTGTAAGAAGCAGAAGGCGCCTGGGATATACGGATCAAGCTGGGTTGCAGTCATTACAGGGCTAGTAGCGGAGCGCCCCGCGACTAGCGGGTCCGTCTAGGGTATAGTAAGCTAAAAAGTGAGTAGGAAAGAGAATTAAAGGAAAACGAGGATTAAAAAGGAAACGCGATAACTAGACAAACGTTAGTTAGTTATTATACTTGTAGAAAACGCACGTGCTGCGTGACTTAACATCACAGCTAACTATATTAACAAGGATTTAGAGGAAGTATAGTTAGACAAAAAAGGTAGTTTTATATAACTAACTAACTAGTTAACATAGTTAACGTAGAGCGTAATAAAAATCTAGACCCTACGCAGCGCGTAGAGACAGTAGTTAGGTAGTGCTAAGCATTACAACAAATTCTTAGAGAGTGCAGGGCTCTAGTTAAGAAGATTAAGTTTGTTAGTTAACGTATTCTACTATCGAGCTGCCTAACCTATTAAACCGCCTAAAATTCCTTAGCACAACAAACTTAACTTACGCATCTTTAATTTTATCGCTATTAAACAAGAAGCCTACGTACGTTGTGCTTACATCTAATTTAGAAGATGCTTCTATATCCTTTTTACACGTTCGCGCATTATACTCTATTCTACTATAGTTTCTATAGCGCTATAGAGCTAGTTAGGCTCTTTTATAATTACTACTACTACGCGCCTTCTTTAACTACTTAGCAGCTACAGCAGCCTTAGCAGCTACCTAAGATGCTGCCTCGCTATACTCTATAGTGCTACTATGCTAGACCCGCTTCCTTTTGCGCGTTTTTCACTTAGTTATTACTACTAATTGCTCTTTAAGCTTATAGATCTAAGCAGCTTAAAGCGCGTTTTAGTGTAGTATTAGCTTACTACCTTTTATAAGCTAGAAGAAGCTAGCT
>ML975343.1:56657-89431 GCA_010015605.1 Decorospora gaudefroyi
ATGTTCATGCAAGAACGCGTTGCGTGGTGGAGGCATGAGGGATAAAGAGTAGATGGTGGGGGCTTGGCATGTTTTGGGCGGTTCGATGGGTTGGGCAGCTCGATGGTGGAATACGTTAAGTATAACTATAGTTAACTAACTAGAAGATATAGATATAGATAGAGGGACCTCGATAGAGATAGGGCTGAGTGCGGCTCTCGTCCGCTGCTGCAGGGATGGCAGGTGCTCGGGCCTTGGCGCATCTTATCCCACACTGATCCACCCCACTCATCGCCAATTCTTCTTACCCCTCCCTGCCCCCTCCACCTCGACACCCCGGGAAATCTGACAGCAGCAGCACAAATGGCGTCGCCAGTCCCAACCCAGGTCCCGACCCAGGCAAATATCCAGTCCACCCACCCCTTCACCTGCAACACATGCCAGGTCGCCTTCCGATCGAGCGAGCTGCAGCGGGCGCACATGCAGACCGACTGGCATCGCTACAACCTCAAGCGTCGAGTCGCCTCTCTCCCGCCGCTTTCGTCTGAAATCTTCACCGACAAGGTCCTCGCCAACAAGGCCACCGCCGCCGCCACCGCTGCCAAGGCCTCGTTCGAAAAACTGTGCTTGGCCTGTCAAAAGACGTACTTTAGTGAGAATGCGTACAACAACCATCTCAACAGCCAGAAACATCGCATGAATGTGGCCAAGTCGGGCAAGGGCGCCCAGCTGGACGATGCTGCGTCGGTGACGGGCTCCATGACCAGCTCCGCCTTTTCGCTCGGCGAATCCATGGCAGAATCAGAGACCACAACGGTAAACGGAGACGCCGAGAAGGACTTGTCCGAAGTCGTGAATGGCATCACGAAGGCACGCTTGGAGACGGACGGGCCCGTGTCGCCTAGACCTTCGCGCCCACATCATTCATCCACCGACGTGAGACCGGAACACCCCCTCTCGCCCATTACTACCGACGAGTCCGCCGCCACATCCACCAAGCAGCCGCCTAGCGACCCTCTGCTCGATTGTCTATTCTGCAACTACAAGTCACCCGGCTTCCAACTCAACATTACGCACATGGGGCGCTACCATGGCATGTTTATCCCAGAAAAGGAGTTTCTGGCCCAGCCTGAAGAGCTCATCAAACATCTCCACGAAAAGGTCCATGTGTACAACGAATGCCTAAAGTGCCACAAGGTCCTACACACCGTTTCTGGCATTCAAACACACATGCGCGATCGTGGCCACTGCATGATTGCCTTTGATAGCGACATTGAGCTTGTTGAGATTGGCGAATTCTACGACTTCCGGAGCTCATACCCAGACGCCGCCCAATTCGACCAAATGGAAGCCAAGGCCCAAGATTCCGACGAGTCTACATCGACAACCGGAGGTGGAGTCAAGCTCGGTGCTAGACGGGATACCGTTACAACCACTGATGACGGAGCCATGTCTAGCAACAATGAAGAGGACGAGGGCTGGGAAACCGACAGCACCGTGTCGAGCGTACCCACAGATGAGATTACAGCCGTACCAATTGATCGCAGCCACCGACACAAGTCCTTGAGCAAGTCCAAGCATCACAACCACGCAGATCCCCGGCCCCACCGCGCCGCAGACGGCTTTCACTCGCACGCACATCATACCCCCCAAGCCGTCTACCACGACGAATACGAGCTCCACCTTCCTTCGGGCCGCACTGCCGGTCACCGATCCCTGAACAAGTATTACCGCCAGAACCTACGAAACTATCCCGGCGTCGCCGAACGCATGGAGGAAGCCCAACGCCGCGCCATACCGGGCGTCATCACTGCTGCCGGTGAGGACCAGGACGGTGATGTTGCTATGGATGGAGAAGATGACGAGGGCGAACAGCGCCAGAGTCGCCAGCAACTCGTCTCACGTGCCAATGGCGGCATGGGTATGACGGGTGTGAGTGACGCCAAGAAGAAGGAAATCCAGGCCGTTGAGAAACGGGATCGCCAAAAGGAACAGCGCGCTCGCAATCGGTACCAGGCCGGCAATGAGAAGCGTGCCAATTTCCAAAAGCACTTTCGCGATCCGCTCCTGCAGTAGACGCCTCGAACGCATAACGAATCCTTTGCTGTGCTTGCAACAGGTCATCACGGGGTTAGGCGCCACCAGATCCAGCAGTAGCACTTTTTTTGTCTTTGTCCCCTTTTTCTTATTAACGACTTTATGAGCATGGGGCTGGCGTTTAGCACGAGTGAGGCATCATAGAGTGGTTGGGAATGACTAGACTAGTCGATTCGGAACAATGGGTTATTATCAAAAAGTGAAAGAAAATAGGATATTTGACCCAAAACTTTTGTTGCTCCCTTTGAGAATGATGGTCCCACTACATCCACTTCGCCACCTGATTCGGCACCAACCGCTGAAACATATCCAACTGTTTCTCATGCAGCCCCATTTTCGACTCCACCAACTCAGGCCTCATCTCCAGGGTCCGATCCACGCGTTGCTGCCCGCCGCCATACACGACCGTGAAGTCCGGTATACGTGTGTACGGCGGTAGGATTTCCGAGGCGGCGATAGTGCAGTACTGCTGTGGTTAGGAAAAAGATGAGGGAAGGGTATAGGCACAACACATACCCTCCCAACAACACACCCCCTCCCCACCACCCCACCAACCCCAACCACCGTCCCATCCCCAACCTCACCCCCCTCCACAACCCCATTCGTCTCCACCACCACATTCTTCCCTAGCACCGTGTCCGTCCCCTGCTTATCCCCCATCCCACCTACACCCATACCAACCCTGGCGCGCTCGAAAATAACACACCCCGCACCCACCACCACCGCCGCATTCCCACTCAGAATCCTACAATGCGGATGGAGGACGGTGCGTGCGCCGATGGTGATGGGATTGTTGCCGCTTAGGTGGGCGTGTTGGGCGATTAGGACGGTGGGGTCGAGGGTTAGGAGTTTGGGTTTTGGGAGGAGGGAGGTTCGTTTTTGGGGGGGGTTGGGGCGGGTGGACATTTTTTTTTTGGTGGTGGGTTTGCGTTGGGTTTGAAGGTGGGAAGGTGGGAGTGGGAATCGCGCTAGACGCGTATTGGGGCTTGGCGTAGCGCCCAATCACGTGATGGGGGTTAAGTCGCGTTTGCTGCGGAGGACGAATATACCTAGGCTTGTTGGTAAATTGCTTGCTAGCAGGGTTTTACGTTATGTAGTGCACATATATCCTCGTCGTCCTGTGTTCAACACTGCTGGCGTGGTGTCTTGTAAAGATTGTTATTATATTCACTCGGGTGTAACGATATTCATGGTATTACTAGAACCTACAACCAGTTTGCACCTGTGCGTCAAGTGAGAACTGTAATGAACTATTTCAAGGATTGCATCAGGGCCTGCAACGTTGTGCGCCTTTGGTTTCGAGGTGATAGGAGTGCTTTCAACGTCTCTATTCCCGATCGCTCTTTCCTCTCCACTCTGCTGTAGTGCATATTTCGAAACAATCATGGAGGTTTTCAAGACCGCCAAGGATCCATGGCGCATCATCCGCGCGGTAATGCTGGGGTTCGCACGAGCGACAAGGGCAGAGTACAGATGGCCATCACCAGATCTTGCCTCGCAGTAAAGGTGTGTGTGTGCAGAGGCAGGCCCATCAGCCCGCAGCTTCTTTGACCGGGTTGGTGGTTGTGGGGGCTTCGTCGATGAATTGCGGGGGGTTTGCATCTTCTAGCATATAGCTTGGCATACTAGACGACTCTCCGATGCCCTGCAGGTCCACCTCGTCGCCAAGTGCCTCTAGCTCTGCATCCAGTTCCGACTCCTCGACATCCTCTGGCACGTCGTAGCTGCGGCTTATGGCGTCTTGTATGTCGTTGCCCATGTCCATCAAGTCGGCCATTTCGTCCTGAAGCTTGTCGATTTTGTCGATGTTGACCTTGCCATATTGCTTCCGTAGCTCCTTTGTTGTCGTCTTCATCGCGTCTATGGTGGTCATGGTGTTTTTGAGGTTGTCTTGCATCATGCCGGCTTGCTCCATATTCCAGGACTGGGCTTGCAGTTGATCGCGCTGCGCTTCGTACTGTTTCCGCTGTTGGAGGACTTTGAGGGCCTTTTGCTTGATGGCCGTCTTGCCGGGCCCGTCGCGCATTTTGGAGAGTTTCTGCTGGTAGGTAGACAGCTCGGCGTTGAGCTTGGCGAGTTTGACGTCGAGACTCTCTATCCGCGTGTCGACCTGGCTGCGTTAGGAAGTGATGAGGATTGGTTTGGTGTTGTACTCACGTTGGAGATGGCGCTGTTGAGGGTCGGCTTTGGCGCAGAGCTCTTGGCTCCAAAGAGGCGGTTCATGGTGGGCTGGCTGCGGGGGTTGGCTGTGGAGAGGAATGTGGGTGTGCGGTGGTGGTGAAGGTACCTAGGCACAGGGCAGTCGTAAAGGGTCCGGCAGTTGCCGCCAACGTCATTGGGTGTCACGTGCAAGACTACCGCCCTGCGTGCTGCCAGGCGCCGCTTCTAGGCTCTAGGGTACAGTCCTGGTCCCCTCCAACCAACAATAATACCCACAACACTGCCGCCTCGACGGAAGATACACGCTTCCACGACGCTTGTATTTGTAACGACGCTCACGACTTGTCGGTGCATGGGTTGATTCGGCGTCTCTTGTCTTGTGTCCTTTGCTTGCCTTATCCGCGGCGCTTCTCGCTACCTAGCCCTAGGTAGGCATTTCCAGTCGCCCGCAGCCCAAGCTACCCACACGCGCCCGCAGCCTCACGATACTCCCGTGTCTCTGCTAACCAGGCCTTTCGCCGCGCAAGTCTCGCATGGGCATCTTCTCTCCCATGACGCGTGGGTCACTGCAGTAATTCTCTTGAGCTGCAGCCGCCCCCGAGTCCGTCGCCCCACGCCTTTTCTGCCCCGCCCTGGGAGCTGCAAACGTCGCAAACACCGCAACGAACCATGTTTTGGCGCTTCGGCGGGTATGCGCAGCTGTCCTCGCTGGATAGCATCCTCGACAAGCCCGATGTCACGGTTGAGGAGCTGTTGGACGAGTCGGACCTCATCCAGGAGCTCAAACAGCAAAACTCGAAGCTTATAGAATACCTTCGCGATGAGAATGTCCTAGAGCGCCTGCTGCGCTACGTCATTGCTGCGAAGCCCAACCCACCGCCGGACGACGAGACGGCCCCCGAGCCTGCGCAAGAAGCGACAAGTCCGAGCCGCCCGGGCTTCTTCGGCAAGGTCAGGACACGCTCGACGTCGACGACAAAGTCGGAAGGCGATGGGGAGGAGAGCAAAGAAGAGAGGCAGCGCATAAAGTACGCCTATGTGTCGTGCGAAATCCTGTCATCCGAGGTCTGGTCCATATCCGAGGCCGTTCTCGAAAACCAGGAAACGCTGCGCCAGTTTTGGGCCTATATCAAGCGGCCTGCGCCTCTCGATCCCGTGCAGGCCGGCTACTTTACCAAGGTGAACGAGTCGCTCTTGGACCGCAAAATGGAGGAGATGCTCGGCTTTTTCAAGTCGCTCGACAATGTCGTCACAGACATGCTGCAACATGTCGACTGCCCCGTCATCATGGACCTGTTGTTGAAGATTATCAGTCTTGAGAAGAGCGAGGGCGGACAAGGCATTGTTGATGTAAGCCGGCGTGCCCCTTTGCCCACACACCCAGAGCTGACACAAGTCCAGTGGTTACAACAGCAAAATCTTGTTCCGCGACTAATCGCTTTTCTCGCTCCAGACCAGTCGACGTCCACCCAAACATCGGCTGGTGACTTTTTGAAAGCAATAATCACCATTTCTGCGAACGCCACCACGCAGGACCAGTCTGTCATTGGCCCCAATGAGCTTACGCGACAACTCGTCTCGGAGTCGTGTCTCAAGCAGCTAATTGACTTTATGCTGCAAGGTGGCAATGCATTGACGGTTGGCGTGGGCATCATTATTGAGGTCATTCGAAAGAACAATTCCGATTATGACTTGGAGAACCAAATCGGACCGGTACCCAAGAATTCAGACCCCATTTACCTAGGCACGCTGCTCCGCCAATTCGCCAACCACATCCCCAAGTTTATGCATCTGGTGAACAGCTCGAGCCAGATCATAACTCAAAGAGACGGCACCACGACCACAAAGAAACGCGAGCTCAAGACTGCGTTTGGTGAAAAGATCGAGCCACTTGGTTTTGACCGTTTCAAGACTTGCGAGCTAATGGCCGAGCTACTGCACTGTAGCAACATGGCCTTGCTCAACGAGCGAGGAAGCGAGGCGGAGGTCAAGAGACGGGACGCCGAGCGCGAACGTCTAAAAGCTGATGGTAAACTAACGTCGGCAAATGCCGCCAACCTGGGCGATTTTTCTACCAGTGTGGACAGCCAGGGCTTCCATCATGCGCGCGCCCCGTCCATGGACTCGCCGGCTGAAATTAAGCCTCTACAGGTGCAGAACAGTGCAGAAGACGACTTTGAAAGAGTAATTGCGCCCGAGGTGGCCACAGAGACTCACAAGCCCGTTTCAGCCGACCAGGAGCAGATTGGAGAGCCACTGGAGCGCTCGCCCACGGTCGAACCGAGAGATGCACCCAAGCATGTTTCTTCAGAGAAGCCTGCTAACAACGACGGCGATTTAGTCGACGAGCCTTTGACACCGCCAAAAGACGCAACTGCGCCTGCAGAAATACCCTCGTCTCCCACAAAGCCTGCCAATGACGCTGAATCACCCACCTCGGCCGGCCTAACTGCCAAGGTTGGTGGTCTTGATCTGGACAATGATACCGTTATGAAGGACAGTCAGGACCCGACGAATGTTGCCAAATCCGAGACGGCACCCCAGGGCCCACCGTCCCTTATAACGCAGCAGCTCAACCAGAGTTCGAAGCCCAGCAGCCTCGAGCAACTGGAGAGTCTATCGCCTCACCCAGATGACAAGCCGGCACCGCTCTTTGCGGGTAAGAGCCGCGAAAGCAACGCCGAGCCCGCCAAGATTGATACTCTGCGGTTTACAGCACCTGTAGCAGGATCAGACCTTTCGGAGATCACCCCCATTGATGAGAGTCAAAGTGTACGATCTGTAGTGTTTGGCAGTGCAGAAGACAATGTAGGATTTGAGATTGATATTGACGGAACGCCCGTTGTTGGAGATTTACTAAAGATCACGTTTGTTGAGAATAAGGTGGTCCCGACTATACTTGTAAGCTCTCTGTTGGACCTTTTTCCCGTCTGGCGGCTAACGTACTAGGACTTTTTTTTCCGTTTCCCATGGAACAATTTTCTCCACAATGTGGTATACGACGTTGTCCAGCAAGTCTTTAATGGGCAAATGGATCGCGGCTACAACCGGCAGTTGGCTATTGATCTCTTCGACAATGGCGGTGTAACCGAGCGAATCATCAAGGGACAAGAAGAGAGTGACAAGTCCCACAAGGAGACGCACATGCGACTGGGATATATGGGCCATCTGACCTTGATCGCGGAAGAGGTTCTAAAGTTCACCGAGCGACACAATGACGAGGTCTTGTCACAAATGGTCCTTGAAAAGGTCCATGCCCAAGACTGGGTGCATTACGTTGAACACGTCTTGGCAGAAACCCGTGAGAGAGATAACGCCATTCTCGGAGGCGTAAGGCCGGACATGAGTGTCGGTCCTCGACAAGCCGTGCTCAACGCCGTGAATGCACCGTCTAATTTCGGAGGCGACGGTGGCGGCCTCTCCAACGCAATTCTGGCCAATAATGGCAACATTGGCCTCGACAGCATGGAGCTCACCAATGCAGGTGACACTGGAGGTGGTGGGTACACCTTCAGCGGAGGCTCCTTGCTCAGTGGCTTTACTAACTCGAGTGACGAAGAAGACGAAGACATGGACGACATCGACACGGAGAGAGGAGAGCGGGAACAACGACAGGGGCCTGTCGACGACTCCGAACAAGTGGGTGAAATCTCATTTGACGATGCTGATATGGATTATCGATAACAATCCACCTTTTCGACTACTACACACTACCTATACCACGATCGTTTTCTGCTCTTGGTGCGTTTTCTTTTCATATTCTTTCTTGTTTGTTTGCATCAGGAGCTGGGATCAGAGGGGACCTGCATGCTAGAGCCAAGGATGGCATCTTTCTGTACATACATTCCTTCCGCCACCGACAGGGTGTATGATACATTTAGCAATACGCATCGTGGGATGCAAAGATTTCCAGCTCCTTTGATGAAGCTGTTGTTTGGGTGACGGGGCCTTTGTTTCATCTGGCATACATCTGCCAATCCTATTGTTCCCGCTTTTGTATTTTTTTTCTCCCTGTTTTTCGCGTTCCACGACCCCCACGCTCCGCCACTACCATGTTCATCCATGCTTCCATGCGCTAACGATTTCATTTCCTTGTATACAGCCACACATCCCGCCCCCGCTCCAAATCCCACCCTCACGCGCCCGCCGCCAATTCGCACTCCGCCTCGCACAGCGCAAAGCGCAACTCGAATCCACGCGCCAAGCCGAAGAGGATCCGAATGATCCTTCTGCCCCCAAAACCCAAGAACAAGAGGAAAGAGAGGGTCATCAGCGGTTTGCGAGAATGTTTGAAGGGATTGATGATTCGTCGGATGATGCGGATGAGGGGGATGAGACTGTGTTGGGTAGGATTGAGGTGGAGGGAGTCGAGGTTGGGAAGACGGAGGATCGCAGCAGTGGTGCTGAGAAGGGAGAGGGTAGCGTGGTTGTGTAGAGGGTGGAACGAGGGAACTGGGCATGTGTGGTGGTGTGCTTTTTGATGGCACAAAACGAAGGCTATGGATCATGGGACCTTTTGTATGTATGCATGCTAGCTTTTTGCGAAATGGATAATGTGTAACGTCCTGCCTCTTTTTGTTGCATCTACCACTACTACTACCAAGAACTCATCAAAAGTCCCCACTGTACTGGAACCGTACACCCATCACCAACCACACTTCCCCCTCTCTTTCTCCTTCCCACTACTACGTCTACCCGAATATCCCCACTCCAAATAAGATTCTAGATAATCTTCATATCCTTGTCCTGTATAACGACGTACAAGCGTCTGATTCCGGCCAGCGATCTTGTTATACCTGCTTAATTATCTATTGGCGAGAGTCGTGAAATTTGGTTTCCGTAGATAACTAGGTTAGAGTAGATTGTGTCTAGTTTTAGATTTGTGTAGGCTGAGGAAATGGAGGTAGAGATAGGGATAGGAGACATGATTTTTTTGCTGTAGCAGAAGTCTTTTGACGAAGGAATTGATTTTTTTTTTCGTATGCATGGTGAGGAGTGTATATGTTTTTAATTAATAGGAGGAGGTCTTCTTTCGTCGATGAGTAAAGTGGTGTAGTGTCGTGTAGAGAGTAAGTGTGTGTCTATGCGTGTGTGTTCATTCATATCGATAAAGAGATCATGTAATTGTTAAGCTATGGTTTCCTTTTCAAAGACACGCGTGGTGGGAAGATATGGATTTTGGGTTTTATACGTCGACTGACCGTCGACGATTGTGCAAAGGGGTTAGAGGAGATAGGTAGGGTAGTGCTGGAATCGTACTTGATTCATTGTGTATTCAAGTTTAGTAGTAGTAGCCATGAGCCTATTATTTCGGACCGCGTTTAACATCCATCAGCACTACCGTATTTCTCATCAAACACTACCCCTAATGTCAACAACGGAAAAGTCCTAGAACCTCCGCCTACTATCACTCCACCCGATTCACCAACCAAAACTCAAAAATCTAGTTCTTTGGCTAGTGATTTCCTCGATATGTCTAATAGCCTTCACGGCAGCGCTCGACGGCTCCATCATCGCCATCGCGCTGCCCGAAATCTCATCCGCGCTTTCCACCCAGGAAGACTATGTCGGCATCGCAAACTGTTATATTCGCGCTCAGACGATCGTCCAAACCGGTTTCGCATAGCTATGCGACCTGTTTGGCCGCCGCTGGCCTATGATAATCGCCCTCGCTATCTTTGCGCTCGGAAGCGGAAATTGCTGGTGGGGACCTCGTTGTGCAGGCCAAGCCAACGGTTGACAGCGACGTGGTAGGCCCAAATGAATCATTTGGCCAATAGAAGTTGGCTGAGAGCTTGGTGGAGAATTCTTGTAACTGCCATTATCGTAATTGAAATCTACTCGTCCAGAACGTGTCGTGCCAAGACTATAAATCAAAGATCCGTTCGCAGGAGGAAACATAATCGCAACGGCAAGGACTCTACCTGGCTCCGCTAGTGCATTGCTAGCTGGTGATGGCGTTGCGGATGGATAAAACAGTGACTTTGTCGCCCTGGGACAGTTACATTGCAATGATAGCCATGGTGTGACTAGAATTGTGGAGTGTATCCAGGACCGGTGGGAGTGAGCCAGATGATGACGCAGTAAAACTTATCCTTCGTGGTTTAGAGCGAAAGACCTAACTGGCCATAGCTACTCTAAAGGTCTCCTTGACATGAATGCGTCATACCTCTTCCATGGTATCAGGGGGCATATATTCTTCGGCACGATTTGCGCACGTTCGCTTCGCCTTCGTATCCGATTTGGGAGCGCTTCCCCTTCTCTTTCTCGATCCTACATTGTCAGGAGCAACATGCACCCTCGCCCATCTCTTGACCCTCGTAAATGTCTCAACCACTGGCGCAGCAAGTCCGCCTAGCTGGCCAAAAGAGACACCATTGCTCCTCATCAAGACGTCGATGTCAGTCCGAGCGCGCGTAATAGCCGGGTTCAAAGACTGGCCAAAAACAGTGTCGCGAAAGGAGGTGAGAGCAATGTTGCGCAGTAAAAGTATGTCGCCAACCTTTATACTTTGGAGAGTTTGGAGAAGCGGGCTCTGTGCATGGGCCTGCTGCTTGTTCGAAGCTCCAGGTGGTCGCAGCCAAAAGGTGACCTTGAACCCCGAGTATGTATCATCTGCCACGACGATTTCCCACAAGTTCATCTTGTATCCGCCTCTTTGGACAATGACTTCTCGTTGTTCAGGACTCGCAATCAATACAACAAGGAAATTAGGCGTGGGTGTTTGAGGGTAGATGGCGCTCAGATGATCAGCGCTAGGCAATGATCCAAGCGGTGTTGTGGTCATCTTGGATGGAACCTGGAGGATCAAGTTGGGCCTAGCAACTTTGCTAGGACTACTCAAGTCGGAAGCAGTAGTTTCAAAGGAAGTTGTCAGAAAAGACGAGGAGCCAATGGTATTTTCGGTTCCGTTATCTTGCACGACTTGGGAAGATAGCAGGGTATCGTGGAAAACGAGTGAATGCTCAAGGAAACCATCTGTGGCCATGGACTGATCCTCGAAACTGACTGTAGTATCATCCTGGAACAAGGGCGACGGCCGCTGAATGTTTGGAATAGAGAAAGAAACATCTGCCCCTGCACTCCGAGTACTGCTT
Source organism: Decorospora gaudefroyi (assembly GCA_010015605.1). NCBI lineage: Eukaryota > Fungi > Ascomycota > Dothideomycetes > Pleosporales > Pleosporaceae > Decorospora > Decorospora gaudefroyi. The sequence continues at coordinate 67,991 of ML975343.1, forward strand.
GGGAGCCAAGGTTGTGACCAACCTGTGCGGAGGCGTGTGTCTTTGGTGGAGAGGCAGCGCCACTTTAGAGCCGGTGTGGAATCCTCCGTAGATGCAGGGAGACTCGACTCGAAACCAAAACTGCGGCACTCCTCAATTGGCAAGAGAGTACTGTCGCTAAAGTCCAAATGTTCACGCAGTGGTGCCCCATTGAGCATTTTCAGTCTCATCCTGCCAGGACCCAGGTGGATGCGTCGGCGGCGTCAGATATCGATAATTATGCTTTGCAACGAAGTGGGGTATCCAAAAAGGAAAGTGATAGGGATGATTTGCAGGTAGAGTTAAGTTGGGCTTGAACCGAAGCAAGGAAAAGTGGCGGCGAGAAGTAAGTGCGTGAAGGAGGTCGGAGAAAGGACTCGGACATAGTGGTTAGCGCCGAGGGTGGTCGTTGCTTCTCCACGTGGACACAGCGCACGAGTCCCGTGTGTGATCAATTCACCGAACCCCGAGGAGGGTATAATATGCACTGATTGCTGTGCGAAGCCGACACATGATCCGATAAAGCGCCTTCAGTTGTTCTTGTTGTTGTTTCCGTAGGTATCCACATCCGACGGGAAAGCCTTGAGCCGCATTAAAACATCAGTAAGCTGCAGCGTCATCACCGCGCCCACATTCCGCGCCTTGGCGATCTAATCTCCCCATCTGATTTAAAAAAAAAAAACGGCATGCCAATCTCGAACAAAACGCCTCATCGGCCTATAAATGCCTATCGAGTGCCTGCCATGTTGCGAAACCTCTCCTACAAACTAAGTTCAGCACTGTCGTCGTCCGAGGTGCCCAAGTTGGAGCACAGCGATGATTTCACAAAAGCTAAGAAGACGGAGGACTTGTTCCCGACCACCGACCCCGCGATAGATGGTGATGATTGCCTGCACGACTGCGCCAGTTGCAGCGTCAAGTATCCGCGAAAATTCGAGATCGATGAAACGGAAGAGCTGTTTGGCCACGTCAAGGGGTGGAGTACGCATTTGATTGTTGCAACGGGCAAGACGGACTGGGTGCGCGATGTCGCGGATGAGCAGGGCAGCATCATGGAGGCGGTTGACCGAGGGGATGCAAAGCCCAGCAATGGAGTAAGTTTACTACGTCCATCATCGGACACTTGGTGTGATATTTCGTGTTGATTGTCCCATAGAAACTCATGTTGTCCGCCTCCAACATGCCCGTCCCAAACCACTCGGATCACAGCTCCATGGTACTATTGCTACCCTCGTGGCAATTCATAGACAACGTCACGCCCGCAAACATTCCAACATTAATCACCGACTTTGTCGATCCCGGTCCCACCAACAACACTCCATTGCACACAGGCACACGTCCTGCAGCACGACCGGAAGAGACATTATCCACGCCCACTACAGTACCGCCTTCCATCTCTAGCACACCGCAGCTCCAAGCGCGACCATGCCCCCACAAGTACCTCATCCTAATGTGCAGCCAAAAAACGCGAGATGCCCGTTGCGGCCAATCGGCACCGCTGCTGCGAAAAGAGTTTGAGCGCCTACTACGACCCATGGGCCTCTACCGCGATCTACACGACGAGCGTCCAGGCGGTGTAGGAATCTACTTTATAAGCCATGTCGGCGGCCACAAGTTCTCAGCAAACATCATGGTCTACCGCCACTCGTCCGTCGTACAACACAAGCAACACGCAAACGGCAATGAGACAAAGCCGCATATCAATAGCGCCCAGGAGCGGCTCGCGGAACTCAAGATCGAGGACGATGGTGATCAGGAAGTCCTTTTGGATGCGAATCAAGAGCAAGAGCAAGAAGGCAGTGGCGAGGCGGCGCAGTGTATATGGCTGGCGCGCGTGAGGCCAGAAGACTGTGAAAATATTATTAAATATACTGTGCTGCAGGGCAAGGTTGTCAAGCCAGAGAGACAGCTCAGGGGTGGTTTCGATCGGTGCAAACAGCTGGCGAGTTGGTAGTCGACGCCCCATGACGTGTCTTCTTTCGAATAGATTCGACTTGCAGCCTTTTTATATTGGTTAGAGGTTGTGGCTGTACCGGTTCTATAGAAATTTACAAAGCTATCCGACTTGAGCACCTGTTCACCTTTCCTTTCGTTTTCCCTTCTTTATTTCGTCCCAGGCCGGGAGGGACGCAGCGAAATGACCAAATGCAGACGTGTAAGAAAACGGGCAGATATTTTGATCGGCATGGTTTCATGCTATTCGTTTTGTAAAGTATCCATACCACTCCTTGTTAGCGTAGCCTATAGACGCGCAGAGGCTTCTAGTACCCGATGCCCAGCACGTAGATTATAGCAGCCGCCACGATTGGCATAGCAACAGTGAGCAAGAGTTTCGAGAGCACCATTATACGGCAGCCTGCTACTAAAAGCCGCAGAAGAAGCCGCAGAGCATACCATAACAAGAAGAGCTCTTTTTAGCGAAGGAGGCCATATAAAGGCAAAACTTATTTAGATGCCCCAAAACGCTACTCCGATGCCCTAAAACCATCTGAAGTCGGTTGGGAACGAAAGAGAGCTGCTGTAATCAATACCTGTTGAGAATTTGCCTAATTAGGTTAGTTGCCAAAAGATTAGATAAAAGTAAACCTCTACCGAGCAAGAAAAAAAGCTATAGTAATCAACACCTGTTAAGAAGTTGCCTAATTAAGGTTCCTCTGCGCGAATCCTTTTGTCTCAAGTTATATGTGATGGTTTTAGGGCATCCAAATAAGTTTTGCCCATATAAATAGGTAGGTAGTAGTTATTAGCAGCTAAGAATTCGTGGGGTCGGTCGTTGGGTCCCGCAAGGGAGAAGGTTGGGATCTGACATGGCGTCTGATGGTAATGAGTACCCTGGATAGTGGTGTGCTACGAGCAACACGGCTCTGCTTTGGTGGTTTGAGAGGGAAATAACTTTGGTGGATAAGAAAAAACACATTAGGATAGCAAACCAAGAAACTGATGCAACAAATATGTGGTAGAAGAGAAGATCACGGCTAACCAAAAGGTGTAGGCACTGCAGTCAAAACGAGTCGTCAACGTCAACGTTCGGTCAATCTGCCAGCAATCAACATGAATGAATTACCCATGGTTTCATTGGATAGCCATGCCATCTCGGAAAGATACTCCTTACGAACCAGAGCGGCGGGAGCGAAGTTTCCAGACGTAAGACGTGCCACAAGCAGCTTTACTAACTAGCTTTGGCAAACCATTCGCTTTGGCGGAGGGAGGTAAACTTCGTATTGCCAGTTGGACGTTAGCGCGACGAGACCTCAAAATCGGGCGAACTGAACGAGAACCAATTTGTTGACAACTACTTGCAATATAACCATGGAAGAGGACATAGGAAACCCTTTTGTAGTACAAAAGAAGAAGAAAAAGATTGTGAACAAACCATGTCACCCCCCATACGCCATGAAATGCTATTATACACTTGATACATTCCCCAAATGGCAAAAAGGCCCCCACGATCTTCTGAATTTTTGACATGCATGCCTTGATCCCATCTGTATCAGGAAAACCCTCCAAAACATTGACAGAAAAACCAAGGAAGAAGGACCACCTCTTCCCAACTTTCTCTTGCACTCATGTAAATTCACACATTACTCGGCTCCAGCGTTGCCTCCGCCACCACCTCGTCCGCCCCTAGGTCTCTTTCCACCCCTCGTCGCGCCCTCACCATCATCCTCAGCGCCACGCTTCTGGCCTCTACCGCCCTGATTACCACTACCAGGTTGGAAGCCCGGAGCCCCAGGGTTGAGACCGCGACCCGGAGAAGCCTGGTTCTCATTCTGGGTTTGATACTGGTTCTGTTGGCCGCGCCCACGACCACCACTTCCTCTACCACCGCCGCGACCAATATTCGATTGGTTTTGGTTCTGGTTTTGGTTCTGTTGGTTCTGAGTTTGCTGTTGGTGGCCGCGCCCGCGACCACCAGGCATGGGAATGTTGCTTGCGCCGCCACGAGGGATGTTGGAATGGAGAGCGCCTCGGATAGCTTGAGGGCCTGTTCCTAAGCCGTCGCCGCGGCCTCGGCCAGACTGTTGCTGCTGGTGCTGTGCCTGGCCTTGGACTGTGAAACCAGGTTGGGGTAATCCTCGGCCCATTTGATTCGGTCCTTGGAGAAAGGGGTTTGCGGCTGTGCCATGGCCAGCAGGCTGGGCGAATGGGTTTTGTTGCTGCAAGGAGGGGGCAAACTCGGGCATATGAGCCTCGGGGACGCTGTTCGCACCGTTTGATTGAGGGGTGTTGATTGCCATAGGTGCGGATTGTTGCTGGTGTGCCGACGGGGACTGCGAAATGGTCGAAGTCTTGTATTCCTGAGGCTGTGTCGCAGACTGTACCGGAGCCGGTTTCGTAGGTGTGGCGGCATGCTTGTCATTCTTCTGAACCATCATCGCGTTTGCATAGACCTTTGCGACTTCCTCCGTTGGTGTCTCCTTGGCAGCCGTCTCGACGACGCCCCACTTGGCTCGGACGATGGTAAGCTGTGAGTCTTTGGCTTTTGCCTTCATTTCGAACAGCTTTGTGAGGTTAACCTCCTTCTTGGCCAACTTCTCTTCCCACTGCGCATTCAGTTTGGCTACTTCCTCCTCTGAAATTGCGGGCTTCGTCTGCTCCGGTTCTTCCTTTACAGACGTTATCGCATCGATGGCCTTTTGGGCCTTGACCTCCTCAATCTCTTGGCGCAGTTTGGTAATGGTCTCTTCCTTTGCAGCCGTCACTTTCTGGACGTTCTTCTGGATCTGGTTCTTAACCACATTGAAAACCCCGGTATTGTTCTTTAGCCAGAAGGCCAGTTGGTTTTCGGTAACTGCAGGTCGCGCCAAATCCTCGGTGTTGATCATACCATCGGGTAGAGAATCAGTAGACACTTGCGTCGGTTCTTTTGTAGCCTCTTGAGCAGCCGCAGGATTGCTTGGTGCATGAACAACCTGCTTCTCCAGTTGCAGACGCTCGATCTCAGCTTGATGCTTTGTGTCAAGCTCAGCAACCTGTTGTTCGTAGTTCTTCTTGGCTGTTCTGAGTTTGTCATTGAGGGAATCCCGGAGTTGTTGCTCCTTTCCTTCCCGGCTCGTAATACGCTTGTCGCGTTGTTCCAAGTTTTCTTCGCGAATTTTAAGCTGAGATTCGCGCTCATCCAGCTCGGCCTTGGTTGCGGCAGTCTGCTCAACACCTGTGGACTCATTGTTCGTGTGGTTAACAGGTGCATTGGCAATGTCGAGAGCAGTCTGCAAGTCTTCAATCTCCTTTGCTCTTGCAGCTAGTGCTTCCCTGAGCTTCTCGAGTTCGGCGGAGGCAGCGGAGTCGGCCAACGGCGCTCCAATAGCTACGTTCGATGCAGGCTGGGCGCCTTGAGACTGAGCCTGTGACAGTTGTTGTTGAAGCTCCGCGATAGCGTTACCCTTCTCAGCCTGGAATAAGGTTAGTCAACTACCCTCTAAAAAGTTGTTAGTGAACTTACCACCTCCTGCTCGAGCGTCTGAAGCTTGGCTTGTAGATGGACGAGTTTGTGTTCTGCTTCAGTAGCCGTTTTTCGAGCTTCTTCTAGCTGCTTCTGCAGGTCTGCGATTTGTTGGTTCGCGTCTTCGGATACACCCTCGTTAATCTGACCCTCTTCACCACCATCTCGGGCTGCGGCCAATTGGGCGGACGCTTGAGCTTGGGCTAGGGCTTCGTCACGAGCAGCATTCGCGAATTGGAGGTCCTGTTGAGCCGTCGCGAGTTGTGCACGAGCTTGCTCTAGCTCCGTTTGGAGCTTAGACAGCAGCTCTTGTGATGGACCAGCCGTTTGTGTGTCCGTGAGCTGTTGTCGGACGCGTTCAACTTCTTGTTCTAAGTTCGCGGTCGATGTCCGGGCCTCGTCTCGCTCCGCAACTCTTGCCGTAATCTCATCGTTCTTTTTCTTCATGCGCTCATTGTGGACCTTGTTGAACCTCTCCCTCTCCCGAATCTTCACCTCCTCGTCTTTGTTGTCAAGAGCCTTTTGGAGCTCAGCGGCGTGGGCGTCAATTTTTTCGTTGAGACTGGAAATCTGCTGCAATGCCTGGTCGCGCTCGACCTTGTGGTCCTCGATCTGTTTCTTTAAGTCTTCGAGCTCCTTGGGATCGATGCGATCGTATCGCTGAAGTACATCCTGGTGACGCTTCTGCCAACGATCGCGATCTTCTTCGACAGTCTTGAGATGCCCCATGTTGAGCTCAAGTTCGCCCTCCAACTCCGACACGCGAACTTGTAGAGGTTCGAGTTCGGTTCGAAGATCTTCCAGTGCCTTGGTCTGGGCCGTAAACTGAGATTGTAGCCGGGTGTTTTCACTTCGCAGAGTTGCATTGCTTTCGCGGTAGACATTGAGCTCCTCAAGGTTCTTGTTGAGATGCACGAGACTGGAGTTGCTCTGCGAGCCGGAGGCCTTGGCTTGCTCTTCTAGCAACTTCTCGCGCGTCTGGTCCAGTTGATTTTGGGCATGTGTCAGTTGCTGTTCCATACGCTTGGTTTCTTGCACCTTAAGATTCAACTGTACCTCCAGAATCTCCTTTTCGCGGCGAAGATAGGTCTCAATATCTTGGAGATTGCTCGATCCCGATCCAAGATTGCCCATGTCTCCAGCGGACGTTGTACCACGATCGCTCTTTAGGCTGTTGATTTGCTCTTTGTAGTCGTCAAACTGCTTGAGCAACGTTTCGTTGTATTGCTTCAAGTCGTCATGACGACGCTTAGCTTCGGCGATCTGGCCCTCATATCGGCCTTCTGTCGACTTCCAATGCTCTTGACTCCGTTCCAGCGTGTTGCGCGCAGCTTCAGCTTGCGTCTTGAACTCCGTGATCTGGCCTTGGAGCTGGTTGAGCTGCTCACGCACCTTTCGAAGCTCATCTGCACTCTCGGCGTGTTTTCTGAGCTCGTGATCATAGTCCTCCTGCGCTCGTTTCGCAATGTCGCCTTGCGTCTTGACATACTGCATTTGGTTTTCGGCCTCGGTCTTGTAGTCCATCACATCATTCTCGAGGCGAGCAATTTCTGCTTCTAGGGTATCCTTCTGCTGCCTCAGGGCTAACGTTTCCTGCTCCTGTTGACCTCGCAGCTGAGTGAGCTCGGTGCTGCTGGTCGCAAGCTCAGTAGAGATTTCCTCAATACGCTGTTGCAGGTCGCTGATGGTAGCATCCTTCTCCCGTTGTGCGAGATCAAGCTGCTCTTGGAGTCGTTCATGGGCCTCTGCAAAGGTCTGCAGTCGTTCCTCGGCGTCCTGGGCAATATCCTGGAAGCCTGCAATCTGGGTAGTGACTGCTTCCAGATCCTCGTTCTTCCGCTCGATCTTGCGCTGGAGGTCTGCAACCTGTACGAGAAGCTCTTCTTCGCGGCTGGCTGGTTCTTCCTCGTTACCTGACCCATTGACTTGCGAATTTGCTCGTGGTTGAAGAGCCTGTACACGCTCCTCTGCTGACTGAAGCTGGCTCTGAAGATCCTTGATGCGTTGTTCCAATTGTTGACGGGTTGAGTCTCCCGTTGCAGCCTTCACCTCAGCATTGTTGCGTGCTGAGATGAGATCATCAATCCTTCGCTGCGCCTCGCTACGCTCATAATCCCGCTGCTGGGTTGCCTTCTTGTGCTCGGTGACCTCGTCGTCAAGTTTTCGTTCGGCGTTTTGCAGGTCAGCCCGAAGCTTATCGACGTTGTTCTGCAGCTCCCGTCGGCTCTCCGCAGTGGCCAACTCGGCTTCGTTTCGCAAGCTTTGAATCGATGATACCATGTTGCTCAATCGGTCTCGCTCGGTCATCAATTCCTGGTTCCTCTCCTTGAGACGCGCTTCAATCGTGGCGGACATTTGTTGGGATGCCTTGAGCTGAACCATCTCACCCTGGAGACTTTGCAGACGGGCCTCTGCATCCGCAGCGTTCTGAGTGGCCTGGCACAGTCTATCATCCTGCTGGGCAAGAGTCGCTTGTAACTTGTTGTAGCGCTCCTGGATGGAGTCTTTCTCGGATTGTAACAATTTGATGCTTCCCTCTAGCCGAGCATACCGGTCTTGCTCTCGCCGCACCTGTGACTCGAAGCGGAGCTTGTCACTTTGGAGCTGAGAGTTATCTCTGGTAAGGGTGTCAACCTGCGACTTGAGCGTGGTACGGTCCGTCGCACTCTCTTCCTTTAGCAGATCAATATGAGACTGTAGGTCCTTGATGAGTTTGCTGTATTCGGGCATCTCGCGAGACTCCAATGAGGGGGCACCGGTCGCCGGTACCGACTGTGCAAAAGCCGAGGTTGATTGGGAGAGGGATGGCAGCTGGCCGCGACCGCTGACGATGCGGCTGTACATGTCGCGCTCTGTCTTGAGGGTCTGTGAGCGTACATGTAGCGACTTGATTTCCTCATCCTTTTCCGCAACAACGGAACGCAATCGGCCAAGCTCCTCCACGTCTTTCTGGTACTGCTCCGAGTTTTGGCGAGACTCTTGCCTCTCGTGTTCTTCGCCTACTTGCCGGATTGTGCGGAGTAGTTCTGCATTCTGTTCCTGGACTTCAGCCACATTCTTGTACAGGACAAGGTGCTTCGTGATCATGGTGTGGGTAAGCGAGTCGTCTGGTAGGAAGTGGTCTGGCAGCTCGTTTCTGTCGACGGTTTCGAGTATGAACTTTTGCTGCTCTGCTGGGAGGCTGTCAAGCCCGTTCTCTTCGGCAGCGCGTCGCCACAAAAGAGAGCGCAGTTGGATGGTCATGTCCTGGACCTGGCGGGTGAGTAGGGCACACTCGTTCTGCACGCCTTCCAGGTCGCCCGAGGCCTTGCGTGAATCCCGTTTTGCTGCTTCCCGCTCGGCGATGGCTTCGTCGAGTAGGCTGGAGATGTCGTTGCTCTGTTCGGTGAGCGCATCGTTCTGGCGATGAAGCTCGTCGAACTCGGGCCCTTTGCGCTCCAGCTCCTGAAGGATATCATTCAAGACGCCGGTCTGCTCTTCGTGCTTCTCGCGGAGCTTGCGGAGCTCCTTCTTGAGGTCGTTATTTTCGATGAGCAGCTGAGTCTTGGACGCGTCGGCCTTGAGCTGCGAACCGCCAGGGGAGAAGACTGCAGGGGATGCGGTCCTGCCCGGGGTGCCGAAGGAGCCGTTGATGCCTTGTCGTGGCGTGCCGGGAATGCGTGCGGAGCTTCGGAGATCAGAGTTGTCGCTCTTGAGCGTCTCGACGAGCGTCTCCAACTCAGCGGTGCGGGCCTCGGCCTCGGCGGCCCTGTTGCGCTCTACTTCAAGCTCAGCCTGAATCTGTCCAATCTCGGTAGCAGCGTCTTCCTGCACACGGTGGCTGTCTGCTTGTAACTGCTCCAGGCGTTTCTTCGTCATCTCGTTGTTTTGCTGGTGCAGCGTTGCCAGTCGTCGTGCGCCGTCCATTTCGATGTTGAAGTGGGCCTCGGCCGCCGCCGCAGCGCCCTCGAGCTCCTCGATGCGCACGCGATCCTGGTCAGCCTTGCCCTTGAGCTCTTCGATGTGCTGTCGCAGCAGCGTCTCGGTGCGGCGCAGTGTGTCGATGGTCTCGGCGGCGTCTGCATTCTCGCGCTGCAACTGGGCAATTTGGGCATTCTTCTCCTTGCGATACTTGCTGTGATCATCGGCGCGCGTCTTCAATTCGGCCGTGTACCAGTCGTTGTTGGTGCGCAGCTGCTCAATCTCCTGCTGGAGGTTGGCCTCGCGGAACCTGACGTTGGTGGCGGCGCTCTCGAGGGACTGGTTCTTCTCCTCGAGCGTAGACACGTGCTTGCGCAGCTCGACCGACTTTTGGTGCAGCTCCGACAGCTCCTTGGCCAGGCGGTCGTGTGCGGCCGTCTTGGCCTCGTGCATAGCAATGGCATCGCGATTGTGTGACTCGAGCGTCCTGATGCGCGATTCCAGCGCCTGCGTCTCCGACGACGAGCTGCTGGCTGTGGCCTGGAGGTTGTGCAGCGCCGTCTCTGCCTGCTGCCGAGCATTCTCTGTACGTGTATTAGTACACATGGGGTGGGTATGGGGTAGGCAGGTCGCACCTTCCTGGACGAGCTTCTTCTTGAGCTCGCCCGCCTCCTTCTGCGCCTTCTCTGCGGTAGCCTTCAGGGCCCGCGCGCGCTGCTCTCCGCCCTGGATGGCAGCTTCGAGCTCGACATCGGTGCGTATCTTCTCCGACTGGAGGTCATCGTAGGCGCGCGCCTTGGCCTCAATCTGGGTGAGCAGCGACTGGACAAGCTCGGCGGTGGGTTCGGATAGTAAGGACTGTAGCGTCGTCTCTGGGACGGAATAGGACGCGGCCAGATAGCCGACGTCAACTGCTGCTGCCGCCATGGTGTGTGTTCGTTTATCGAGAATCTTCGTGCATCCTCGGGCGTTGAGCGAAGATGGCGGGTAAGGAAAAAAGGCAAAAGAGAGTGCGGGTGTGGGCGGGACAATGAACGCGATCGTTCTTTCTCTTGGGTCAAGTCGCGAGCCTTGGGTGCAGTTGTTTGACGACCCACGCTAGGACCAGGCGCTAGGGCTGCATGCGCTCATATCGGGCCTGGTCTGTGCATCATGACAAGTGATTGGCCAACGTGAAGCTGTGGCTGGAGGTGGCTGAGCTCGAGCTCCTCTAACCCCGAATGGCCTAGCGTCAATATCTTCCATCCGCAGCCGCGTTATTATAATCGCAAAGAGAGATGTGCTTGAATAATCAAATATAATAGTGAATGTAGCTTACTTCTTTTCATATCATAATAAGACTACTTTTTATTGTCTGTGGAAAGGGCCAGCCGCCACAGCTGAGCTTGGATTTAACGTCATTACACCTGCCTTAACTCCGCAAATTCGACATTTCACCCCCGCAAACCCATCAACACTCCCGACATCCGTCATAGACGCGCCCATCCGTCCCCACGATGCCGCCATCTCCTTGCGCGCTTTGCAAGGTGAATCGCGCGCTTATTCTCCGACCCAAAGATCATTCCAAGCTCTGCAAAACGTGCTTCATCTCCGTCTTCGAAACCGAGATCCACCATACTATTACCACAAACGCGCTCTTCCACCGCGGCGAAAAAGTAGCGATTGGCGCCTCGGGCGGGAAAGATAGCACGGTTCTTGCCTCTGTACTCAAGACGCTGAATGAGCGCTATGACTATAGTCTAGATCTCATCTTACTGTCTATCGATGAGGGCATCAAGGGCTACAGAGACGATAGTTTGGAGACGGTGAAGAGGAATGCAGAGCAGTATGGCATGCATCTGACCATTCTGGGGTATGACGAGTTATATGGATGGACGATGGATCAGGTAGTAGAGCAGGTGGGGAAGAAAGGGAACTGCACGTACTGTGGCGTCTTCAGGCGACAGGCCCTTGATCGTGGGGCGTCCCGGCTTGGGGTGAAGCATGTAGTGACGGGACACAACGCCGATGATGTCGCTGAGACAGTATTGATGAACTGTGCGTCTCTACCCTTTAATCTTGCACGATAGCGGGTGGGTGCTAACAGACATAGTATTGAGAGGCGACCTGCCCCGACTCTCTCGCACCACCTCCATCGTCACCTCCACACCCTCTGCCTCCGCCGACCCCGCATCCGACACGAACATCAAGCGCAGCAAGCCTCTCAAGTACGCGTACGAGAAGGAGATTGTGCTGTACGCGCACCACAAGAAGCTCGACTACTTTAGCACCGAATGCATATATTCGCCCGAAGCTTTCCGCGGCAGCGCACGCGCTCTGATCAAGAACCTCGAACGTGTCCGGCCAAGCGCTATACTGGACGTGGTCAGGAGTGGCGAGGACATGGCCAAACTGGTGCCTGGCAGCGACGAGGGCTGTGGCGGTGCATGCTCAAAAGGGGTGTCTGCGGCTGAGGAAGAGGAGGGTGAGGGTGGCTGTGGAAGCGCCCAAGGACGTAGTACCGGTGGCGAGATGGCGAGCGTAGAGGCACAGCTGAGGCAAAACGAAGCAGCGGTTGATGGCCACCTCGAGACGGAAATCACGACCAAGACTATCAACGGTAGCGGAAAGCAACAAGAAGCCTGCGCTGCAAACGGGAAGAAGGCAAAAAAGGGCATCGTCCCGAAGAAGTCAAGCAAACAGGTCATGGGTCAATGCAAGAGATGCGGATACTTGTCCAGCCAGGAAATCTGCAAGGCTTGTGTGTTACTTGAGGGGTTGAACAAGGCACGGCCACGGAATCACATCGAGGTTGGCTACGAGGTGCAGGACGTCAGTCTTAACAGCGTGCGTGATGAGCTTGACGCGACGAGTATTAGGCGCGATTGAGGGGCGCCCTTTGAGATGAAAGCCCCATAACCACAACAACACGCATAGAGGCCGCACAATGTACACATCGCATCGCACTGCCAGCGCATGCCCAGCCACCACCTCACCGACACCGGAAGGATCCAGAGCAGAGCGGAGTCGTTCCTAATCAAAACTGGTCGCACGACAACCACCATCACCCCAGTTCTTTGCAGCTCGCCCAGTACGTACGAAATGAACCGAGGCGCTTCCGACGCCACGAATCTGCCAAGTATAGTCTACCCACATTACCTCGTCACGGGAAGCTGGTTGGGTCTGGTGTGCGTAACATTGAGGACTCGTGGTCGACAGGCCTCCGGGCCCGCGTGACCTGTCAGACGAACACTTGTCTCAGTCGCACAACGACTCCCGACAACCTACCACACAGCGCCCCCAAACGCCCTGTCCTCTCCTACCTTTGGTGTTGCGCTTTGTCTGCAGTTACCTCGCACTACTCGCTGGTACCTCTAGTATAAACGTTGGCAGTAGTACAGCGTTCGGAATCAGGTATCGACAGCAGTGCGACAAGAGACGAATTGCACGATGAATGTGGTGGTCTGCTTGCTCTTAGGGAGAGGTGTGTATATGGGAAGAATGAAGTAATAGTATTCGAAACTACAGTGAAGGGAATAAAGAATATAGAGTCGCCACTACCTATGTCTAGATAGCAAAGCGCCACCGATACTTTGCAAGACTGTTGGGTCTCCCAATCTTCCTGCCGTTGCTTCTACCCAAAACCCCATCTCTTGTGCTCGCCCAAACGAGTAAACAATGTCATGAGAAGGATATAGAGAATTTCAAATCATGTACACCCTGCCGGCGTCTCTCCAAAACCATGGAAAGACAATCTCTTACCCCAATCGCCAAACAATGAAGACCGAACTTCATCCCAGAAATTCAAATCTGGAACCCAAACTCCCCACTCATCGTCCACGGCCCATCAACCGTAACCGCCTTCTTCCCCGCATCCAACGTACCCACCTGTCCCTCCTTGTCCTGACCGAGCACAACAACCTTGGCAACAGTAACGCTCTCGTTGCTGGCGCTAGAAAAGCCAAACGAGCCCGTAGCACTAAACTTGCCATTCTCATACGAAAACGTAACCTCACTGACGTTAGGCTGCTCAATGCTCTCCCCGTCGTCGAGGTACAAACGGCCTATAGCCTTGCCGTCCGCATCAGGCGCGATGAGGATGAAAAAGTCTTCTTGGCGAAGCGCTTTGGTTGTGTTGGCGCTGTTGACGCGGTGCGGGATGATGCTTCCGCCGCGGATGTGGACGGGGATGTCGGTGTATGCGACATTGCTGACTGTGACGTTGGCGCCGGTGCCCTCGACTCTGGACCAGGTCCAGTAGTCGTAGAAGAGGTCGTCAGGCAGGTAGAAAGTCACCGTGTCGGAGTTGTCGTTTGTGACGGGCGAGATGAGTAGACTGTCGCCGTAGAACCATTGTTCTTGGATCCTAAAGGTGTTGGAATCGGTTGGGTAGAGGAAGAACAGAGGGTTGATCATGGGCGTGCCGTCCGTGGTCTGGTAGTACAACGCCGTGTAGATGTAATCGAGGAGCTTGTAGCGGACCTCGATCGCCTTCTTGGCAGCTTCAGCCACGAGCGGCCACTGGTAGAACTCCTGGTGAATTGTGCTGAGCTCGGCGTGGTTGCGGTAGAAAGGCTGGAAGGCACCGAGCAGCGCCCAGCGCGCGCACATCTTCTCTTCCGCGTTGCCGTTGAAACCGCACACGTCAGAACCAACCATTGGCATCTGATGCATGGATACAAACGACAGCATCTGCCGGATCGAGGTTCGGTAGTGGTCCCAACTAGAGAAGTTGTCGCCGAACCAGTGTGCGACCTTGCTGCCGCTTCCCGCAAACGTCGAGCGGGTGAGGACGAACGGTCGGACAGCGGGACGACGGGCCAGCATCGATTCGTGGGTGGTCGACGCCATCATATGACCGTGCAGGTTGTGCGTGTCATATTGCCAGGTACCATCGTAGTTGGTTGTATTGAAATATATCGTTTGCCGGGATACGTTGCCAAGGTGGCTGTTGACTTGGTAATCCGGTGCAAACCAGTTGCGGTCGGGGAAACCCTTCATTTCGCCGCTTGCGGATTGGCGTGGAGACACAGAATTTGAAGCGCGTGGAGAGGAGGCCGAGGCAGCCACGTCGTTGCCAATAGTCTGTCGACCAACCAAAGTCTTGAGGTACCGCTTGACCGAAGCTGCACCTGATGTGACTTCTTCAGCGTCAACAGAAGATCCAGGCTGGAAAGAGGCGGGAAAGCCGGGAATAGGCCGACCGGTGTTTGGACGAGGCGCATTTGTTGGCTTTGGTGGAATATTGTCGTCGATGGCCTTTTGACGAGGGTTGCAGAAATGATCGTGGCAGAAATTGGAGGCTTCGTTCATGTCGACCCATACACCATCAAAATCGATGCCATCCTCGGGGTTGAATGTCTCGAGGAACTGATCGGTCCACCACTGCTGCGTGTTGGGTGCGAACCAATCTGGCCAAGCCACCTCGCCGGGCCACTGCACACCAAGAATATCGGTTCCGTCGGCAGCCTTGAGGAAGACTTCCATCTCGTGACCCTTTTCGTACGGAGGGTAGTTGCCGACGGCATGAATACCAGGGTCGAGAATTAGAATGTAACGCTGATCCCGCGCATGAAGCGTTGAGACAAGCTCGCGCATCTTCGACAAAGGGAATCGCTCAGGGTCCGTCGTGAAATCCTCGCGGAGGTTCATGTAGTCAATGTCGGTCCACATCACCTCGAGCGGGATACCTGCAGTCGAGTAATTTGCGACGACCTCAGCGACCATGTTAACGTCCCAGTATCCGTACTTGCACTGGTGGAATCCAAGGGTCCAGTATGGATACATAGCTGAGTAGCCGGCAATATCTGCGTACTGCTTGGAGACATCAGCAGGCTTGCTACCAGCCATGAAATACAGGTCGATGACACCACCGATAGTGTTGTACTCCAGATACTGGTAGCCATCCTGCGCCTTCTTGATGTCGATCTGCATAGGACTGGAATTGAGCATGAACACCCCATGCGTACCCTTGTCGCCGCGGTGGTCAAAGTACACCGGGTGGGATCCATAAAGGTTGGCGTTGGTAGGAATGTTTGGCGACTCCGCGTTTAGCAAGACCCGTTCGTAGTCATCCGTGTGGAAGCGGAAAGAGTCGCTGTGTTCCCCGAGACCGTATATGTTGGGGTTGTCCGGCAATTTGGTACGCAGACGGACGTATTCCTTCTCGAAGACCAAGGGAACGGTACCAGTATCGAACAGAATCTCACCATTGTCCCTGCGCTTAACAGCAAACGAGAACGGGCTCTCTTTGATTCCAAACTGCAGAGCGGTTTTGGCGGCCGAGGCTTTCTCGTGCTTTGGGCGAGGGAAGACCTGCTCTTGAACTTGGAAAACCTGCAGATCGGCGTCGTATATCTTGACATGGAGACGATCATCTGGTACACATTAGCCACAGTCATTGCACCTTTCCGCAAAGAATACATTCAAGTGGGCGGAAAATTGATTCATCACATACCGGTCTGGTATTCCACAACCAACTTCAAGTCCTTGATGTCGTCACTGTAGGCATTGCAAGCATCGCCGGCGAGAGTAAGGTCGGCGGTGAGACTCGTATCCGTCGTCACCACATTGGAAGCGGTATAGCCAGGGCAGCTATCGACTGCGGCGCGCCGAGTGAGGACATTCGCGACATCGGCGGGATCATGAAGAAGTGGAACCGCAGTAGCGAAGCTCGAGCATAGGGCGAGCCCGAGCGAAAGGAAGTTGAGCATCTTCAGGGCTATCGATATTCCAAGGGTGTATCAATATCTGTGCACTCAGGAGGATGAGGTGTTTGTACAGAAAAGGAAAAAAAGAGAGGATTTGGTTGATGGCAGTATTTTATACAGGTCGACGGGCCACGCTAACTGTTCATCATATCAGTGAAGGGGTCGCAGCACAGTGAAGGGCACTAGTGAGGCCCCGCGAGCCACCTCTTGACCTACAATATACCTATTCAGGCCGGGATCGGTAGACCACCTGACGGCTTCTCAAGGTAAAATGGGCATAGTGATGACGGAGCGCAAACGGTAAGACTATTCTCGCCCGCAGGACTGCGTGGGTAATATTAGCAGGTCGTCATGCAGCAAACCGGAATGGAAACGTACCTAGAGCCTGATTGGTTTACGGATATGCAACAAACAGCGGACAGCAAACCAATGTTCTCCTAAGGGTACTACACCGGGCGGGTACACGAAGCAAAGTTACTAGCCTTGAGGTGTCCAAGTAAATACTGGCGTATTCCGAAGAAGTGACGCATCTGTAAGTACCCTCCTTGATGGGGACCCCGGCCCTTCCCTATGAATCCAGAGACTGTGCTCAGACGGGCGAGTACTAACCGGGATCCACCGCCACTGCTGGTCATGGCTTGTGCGCACGCGTTCTGATGAGCAGGCATATAGGAGGTGAAGTTTCAGGTGCGACTGTCAAGTGCGATAGACCTTCTAGCGGGGGGCTCATGCCCATCTCCAATCCTGCGGCGACCTTCGATATCAGGAAGGCCGCAAGAAAACTGGCCATGGCCATGGTGTCGTGCGCGTTGTTTCCAGACATCGTGAGCTGGCGTTGTGATGTCTGACTGGGGTAGGGATCAGACGCAAGGATCGCGTGCCAGATGAACTGGGGGAACGCCCTTCCCGCGCTAAGCATTTTAGCGCCATGCGGGGAACTGGGGTCACGTGTACCTACCTACCGAGAGGCCGAGACTCATAGGAATACTTGTGGCAGAATCTCGAGGGTTCATGCAAATCTACGCATACACCACTGAGTGTGGAACAATGACTGCAGTCCACTGTCGTCATGACTCATCACACGAAGCACCAGCACTTGTTCCTCCACCACGAACCCAAAATGACGCACCCTCCACTGCGCATTGTCATCGACTAGACCTTGCAAGACTGGCACTGATATTTACGATCCTGGACACTGAAGGCCATTGGCGTATCGTCGGAAGTTGAATTGCATACGGCAACTGTTATCTGCTCGCCCTCAGCTATGCTTCAGCCTGGTGATTTGCGACCTTGGCTTGCAGACCTCTTGGCCACCAAGCTTTCCTCGCTACTCCCACATCACCGCCACCTATTGCTCCAGAACCACTGTCTGCGAAGGATGGCGCCAAACCTGGCGGCTTCACAGCGCAGGATGGTTCACGATATGATATTAAGCAACGATCTTACTGCTGCTCAGATGGCTAAAGCAGCTGGCTGCAGTGTTCGCGCTGTCAAGTATATCCGCTCCAACCTGCGCGCCTTTGGATCCGTCGAAGCGCCATGGAACGGCGGTGGACGCCCTTGATCCGTAGCTCCGACGATGCTTGAAGCTCTCTGCGAGCACCTTGTCGAAAAGCCCGATCGATATCTCAACGAGATGGCCGTCTTTCTGTTGGACGAGTTTGGGACACTTGTGCCAACTTCCACTATTAGCCGGACGTTGAAGTCGGCCGGCTGGTCGAAGAAAACCTGCCGTCAGGTGGCTAGCGGACGCAACGCAGATCTACGCGACTACTACCTGCACAACCTGTCCTCTTTTCGCTCTTACCACCTCGTTTATGTGGATGAGTCTGGGTGTGACAAATGCATCAGGTTCAGGCGGACAGGGTGGTCTCGCCTGTGCAGATTGCTCGGTATCAGCGCGAGCAGCGGTGGCAGATACTGCCAGCATACACGCAAGATGGGATCCTGCTGTCGCGTGCGTTTAAAGGTACAACCGATAGTGCTGTCTTCGAAGACTACATCGAGCAGCTGCTCCAACATTGTGGAAGATGGCCAGCGCCAAAGGCAGTGCTTGTGATGGACAACGCATCTTTCCACCATACTGAACGCATCGCGCAGATGTGTGCTAACGCAGGCGTGAAGCTTATGTACCTGCCGCCGTACTCACCCGACCTCAACCCGATCGAGGAGTTCTTCGCTGAAATCAAGGCGTTCATCAAGCGCAGCTGGAGCACGTACGAGGACGACTCAGCCCAAGGGTTTAACGTGTTCCTAGAGTGGTGTGTGGACCAGGTAGGGAGCAAGGAGCAGAGCGCGCGAGGTCATTTCAGGCATTCTGGGTGGACTATCGATGAAGTATAGATGCGTCTTGCATTCGTATAAAATTACAATGGCCTCCTCTCTGGAGCTTGTGGTATTGGTCTCATTTTTAATAAAGCCCTCCTCAACCACAGCTCTATACATACTTATCTCCTCCCAAACACAGCCCTATGAACTCCACCATTGATAACTCCAGCTTGTAGGCCCGAGTTCTGATCGCCAAACGTCACTGTGGTCACTGTGGTCGAACTATCCTGGCTCTTTGCAGCAGCTTTGGCGACAGCATCTTCTTGTGCTTTTGATAACAGCTCATCTAAGAGCGTGCGCGATGCCTCTAGCGCTTTGCGTTCTTCTTCCAACTGTTGCAATACCTCAGATTTGCCTTCTTTAGGCCTAGCCTCTTGCTCATCATCGGTGCTTAGATTCAGCTCTTCCACCTTGCTCTCTAATACTACTAGCTGTTTATCGGTTGTAGTAGCAGCACCCTTCACCTCTGCCTGTACTAGAGACATGGTCCTCCTGATGTCTTCCGTTATGTGGGTATGGCGCACGGAGCTGTACCTACAAGGAAAGGTCAGCCTGGATTTCGCGGTAAGGGAATAGAGTTGTAGTCACTCACAAGGTAGCTATGCTCACGACTGAATTGATCGAGAGCTTGCAGTTTTGGAGCTGCTCTGAGATAGCCTTGATCTGCCCTTGCTTGAAGAACCCCACACTTGTTCGATCTTGCCATGCCAGTTTCCCGCCTTCTGAGTGTCGAGTCCAGCGCTGAAGATCAGCTCTGAAGAGACTGCATGCTTGCGTGCAGCTGCTGATCGTGGTCTTCGACTCCTCTAGTACGCTCGGGCCTAGGAGATCCCATTCTCTCTCTTCGACACCTTGAAGTAGCTTGAGCGATGCGTCGACAGAGTGTGCATCTTCTAATAGGCGCTTGACAGTTTTGGGGGCCTCTTTGAGTTGCTGCAGGTCTTCTAGAAGCAGTCGTATGCCGTGCAAGGCTGGCGCAGTGATACCCACGACGCTGGCAGCGATGCTGAGAGGATCTGCCATCTTGTCTATGACAGCAAGCAAAAAGGGAAGCGGAGAGGGGAATGATAGAGCAGATGTTGAACTATGAGGAAGATAACAAGATAGATTCTCAGCCGAACCGCGGGACACGGGGTTTCTATCATGACGGAGTCGCCAAGTGGGCTGAGTGCGAATTCAAGAGCACATGCAAGTCGTCTAGGCTGAGCTCCAGCTGACACTTGATCGCAGACACGACTGCTTCGACTCCACCACTACAGCTACAACTAGAACTGCCACAGCAGTACCATGGAATCCGCAATCTTTTTCGGTGACGCAAACGCCGGCTTCCAAGCCGGCGTCGTTAACGGCCCACTGAACACGGCGTTCCACCTGCCACCCGGTGAGTTGCGGGACTGCCTCAGATGTGTAGGGTTGGAGCAAGCACTGACCACAGCCCCGCCTTAGAACTACCAAAGACCACCCCCATCGATACCCTTTGCCCGCGACGCCGACTTCGTGGAGCGAGGCGCGACACTCGACCAGCTCCAGCAGAGATGCACTGCGCCGGACGCGCGGGCTGCACTCGTCGGCCTAGGCGGTGTGGGGTAAGCAGACGCCTGCTCATCCAGCACTACGCGCTAACAGCAGAGAAGCAAGTCGCAGCTCGCCATCGAGTATGCTTATCGCACGCGCGAGCGGTCGCCCGAGACGTGGGTACTCTGGGTGCACGCCAGCAACGCCGCCCGGTTCGAGCAGAGCTTCCGCGACATGGCCGACCGGGTTAAGATCGCGGGGCGGCGAGACCCGCAGGCGAACATCTTTAAGCTGGCGCACGACTGGCTGTGTCACTGCAAGCAGCGGTGGCTTCTTGTGCTGGACAACGTTGACGATGCTCGCTTTCTCCTGGAGAACCCGGCTACCCAGTCCAAGACGGTATCTCAACCGCTGCGCGAGTACCTCCCCCACTGCGAGTGCGGCTCGATCCTCATAACAACACGTAATAAGGAAGCGGCACTAAAGCTGGTAAACCAGCGCGATGTTGTTAGTGTAGACCCAATGGATGAGGCGCAGGCGCTTGCGCTGTTCGAGAAGAAGCTAGGAGCGCAGGGAGACGGCGGCGATGTTGCCCAACTCGCAGTGGCGCTCGAGTACATGCCGCTTGCTATCGTGCAGGCTGCAGCGTACATCTCGCAAAGAGCGCCCCGATATCCTGTGGCGAAGTACCTAGAGGAGTTTAGGAAGAGCGAGCGCAAGCGATCAAGCCTACTCAGCTACGACGACGGGCAGCTCCATCGAGACTGGGAGGCCAAGAACTCGATTGTTGTTACCTGGCAGATCTCGTTCGAGTATATACAGCAGACACGGCCATCCGCAGCCGATCTGCTTTCTCTGATGAGCTTCTTTGATTGGCAAGGCATTCCAGAGGCCCTGCTTCAGGGACAAGACTCGCAGAGAGAGGCCCAGAGAAGTCAGAAGGAGCCTGAACACGATGTCTGGGAGAGCGACGAAGAAGACAGTGCATCGCAGTCTAGCGTGGGCGACGACCAGTTCGAAGGCGACATAGTAGCACTGCGTAACTTCTGCTTTGTCTCTGTTAACACTAATAGCACGAGCTTTGAGATGCATGCGCTCGTGCAGCTAGCGACGCGGAAATGGCTTGAAGACAACAGCAAGCTCGAGCGGTGGAAACAGCAGTTTATTAGCAATCTTTGTGCGGCGTTTCCGACTGGAGAGTACGAGAACTGGGCAGCATGTCAGGCACTCTATGCGCATGTCAAGGCCGCTATAGGGCATCAACCCAAAGACGAGTTGTCGATAGCAGAGTGGGCAACACTGCTCTATCGTGCAGCATGGTATGCATGGACGAAAGGCAGCATAGCTGATGCTGAGTTTCTAGCTACGAAGGCAATGAAAGCGCGGACGAAAGTGCTAGGACAAGAGCACGAGGAGACGCTGCGGAGCGTAGCCATGGTTGGGTTAGCATACAAGCTCGGAGGTCGATGGGACGACGCGGAGAAGCTGCAGGTGCAAGTGATGGAGACGAGCAAGACGAAGCTGGGAGCGGACCATCCCTCCACGCTG